>MU226531.1:4706050-4721467 GCA_018584345.1 Thuja plicata
GGGGGGTGAATCAAATCTTCAAAATTAAACACTTAAAATAAATTGATCCAAATTCATACATAAATGAATCTAATGTAATATCAAATAGCATCCACACCATGAAATAAATAACACATTACACAATAACTCGGTAACCCAGAAACCCAAATAGGTAAAACTGGGGTGGGGATGACACCCACAAAATTCTCTACTACTACAATAATAAAGTGTACCTGTTAAGGTTACAATGTTTGATTACAAAATGTAATCTACCCTATTAGAGGTCTGCCCTGTTAAGAGCTTCAGATCATTACAATCTACCCTATTAAAGGATTTAAACTTACAATGAAGTAAGCACTCTGTTAAGAGATAAATAAAGACCTGCTAAAACACTATGTTAAGAGATTTTCAGCTGATACGATGATTAAAAAGTCTCAAGTATTGATCCTTCAATATGCACTCTGATGCTGATGATGAATCTCCTCTTTACAATATCTCTTCTAATCTTATAATCTGATATACCTTTACTCTACTGTTCACTGTGTTATGCTCTGCTTGATCTCTTCTTCTGAACAAAATAACCCTCTGTGCATTTCACTTCAAAATGCAGTCACTTCAACAATTACTCTCCTGCCTCTTGCACATACATGAAATAGGGTTTCAAAGCAATCTAATATATCTATATAGATCTGACAGTGAGATCTGGATCAATGATCAAGATCCAATACCCATACCATGATGGTATTACAATTAATGGTTATAATGAGTAATGCATAAGATAAAACAATTAAATGCATAATTAACTCCGTATAAGAATATTAAATGCATACATAAGTCAACCCAAAAAGCTTATACAAGTCAGCCGGATCACTTATCCTTGAAGTTTGTATCATTCCTAACAAGTATACAAAAACTATTGTGCTCGACATTTAACATCCCTGTCTACTCGGCTTGGTAATGTAACTTGGCTCGGCAATGTAACTAGGCATGCTGAAAAACTGCTCGGCAAAGTTGCTCGGCCTTGTATAATTTTAGCTCATCCACAGTGACAGCCAACTAAAACAGCCTAATTAAATGATTAAGTGTTGGGTTCTAATCATCAACAAAACTTAGAGATTAATAGCTATGGAGTGAGAATAATAAGCAATATTCTGTCATAAAAAGTTTGTTCAGGACAATATGTTGAGTTGCAGACAAAATTTTAAAAGTAATTGTTGATAGTGGAAGCTAAGAGAATCTGGCATATGAGGAAATGGTCACAAAGTTGTAGTTATAAAGAATGAAGCACCCGAAGCCCTATAAGATTTCATGGATCAAGGATGAGAATACATTAATGGTGAGTGCGCAATGTTTTGTAAATTTGAAAATTAGGAAGTATTATGATAAGGTCTTGTGTGATATTATACCAATGGATTGTTGGCATATTTTGTTGGGTAGACCTTCACAATATGATATACATGTTATACATGATGGAAGAGTGAATAGATATACTATTTGGGTTGATGGTAAGAAGAAAATATTGTTACCTTTGGTTGAAGAATCTATTGGTGAGATATGTACATTTGTGAAAGTTTGTTTGATGGAAGGTAGATAGTTTGTTAAGGATTTGAAAAGGAATGATATCTGTTATGCTTTGATTCCTAACAAATTGAGTAAGAATAGATAAGATAAATTTCCTGAAGAAGTTGATATATTTCTCATCGAGTACAAGGAGATCATTTTAGATAATGTACCTGATGGGTTTTCACCAATGAGAGACATTAGTCATTGTATGGATCTGATTCCTGGATCTAGTTTACCAAACAAGGCACCACACCAGTTGACATCGACCAAGAATGAAGAACTCAACTAAAAATTTCATGAGTTGTTGAAGAAGGGTTTAATTAGAGAAATTTTGAGTCCATGTGTAGTACCAGCACTATTAGCACCTAAGAAGAATGGAGAATGGCGAATGTGTACTGATTCAAGAGAAATCAACAAGATAACAGTTAAGTATAGGTTTCCTATATCGAGGATGGATGATATAATGGATTGCTTGAGTGGAGCAAAATATTTTACCAAAATTGATTTGAAAAGTGGATATAATCATATCAGAATCAGAGAAGGTGATGAATGGAAGACCGCTTTCGAGACAAAAGAAGGTTTGTATGAGTGGTTGGTTATGCCTTTTGTTTTAACTAATGCACCGAGTACATTTACAAGATTGATGAATGAAGTTTTGAAGAAATTCTTGAATAAATGTGTGATTGTATACTTGGATGATATTCTGATGTTCAGTAAGACTGGAGAAGCAAATTTGATGCATATAAGACAAGTATTACAGAGATTGAAAGAGAAAAAGTTGCTGATAAATTTGAAAAAGTATTCCTTCATGAAAGAGGAACTTAAGTATTTAGGTTTTGTGATTTCAAAAGATGGTTTGAAGATGGATCTAGAGAAGTTTGAAGCTATACTTAGTTGGCCTACACCTGAGATGTCAGTGAGGTAAGATTGTTTCATAGATTGGCAAGTTTTTACAGGAAGTTTATCAGAAATTTGATTTCTATTTGTAATGATATGACTGAGAAAATGAGAGGAGACAAAAGAGAATTCAAATGGACACATGGAGCTGATAAGAGTTTTTAGACTTTGAAGCAGAAGGTTGTTGAATTGCCTATATTATCCTTACCTGATTTCAATAAGGTATTTCAAGTTGAATGTGATGCAAGTGGAAGTGGAATAGGAGTTGTGTTGACTCAAGAACGTAAACCTGTTGCTTTCTTTAGTGAAAAGTTGAATGATGCAAAAAGGAAATATTATTTCTATGATAAAAAATTCTATGCTATTGTTCAAGATTTGAAGAAATGGAGACATTATTTGATACTGAATGAATTTGTGTTGTATACTAATCATAAGGCTTTGAGGTATTTGGGTAGTCTGAATAAGTTGAATCAGAGACATATGAAATGGGTAGAGTATTTGTAGAGTTTCACATTTGTAATAAATCATGAGAGTGGAGTTTCTAATCGAGTTGTTGATGCATTGAGTAGAAGAAGATCTTTGTTGATTGAAATGAGAATGGAGGTTCTTGGTTTTGATGACATGAATCATTTGTATGAAAATGATCCTGATTTTTTTGAGTAGTGGAGATTGTGCAGAGCACCTATTCCAAATCAACTGAGTAAGTATGAAGACTATTTCATTCAAGAAGATATTTTGTTCAAAGATATTCAGTTGTGCATACTGAGAGGATCAATGAGAACTAATTTGATAAAGGAAAAACATAGTAGTGGTTTGGATGAACACTTTGGTATTGATAAAACATTAAGTTTTCTTAAGGAAAGGTATTTTTTGGCCTCAGTTGTATAAGAATGTTCAAAAAAATTGTAAAAAGTTTTGGAGTTTGTCAAGTTGCAAAAGGAGTAAATCAAAATAATGGATTGTATACACCGATTTCTGTTCCTGAGAAACCTTGGAGTGATATCAGCATAAATTTTGTTCTTGGCTTACCGAGGACAATAAGTCAAGGTAATGATTCCATATTTGTTGTGGTGGATAGATTCTCTAAGATGAAACATTTCATACCATGTAGAAAAACATCAGATGCAATACATATAGTAGATATTTTCTTTAAGGAGATTTTTAGATTGCATGGATTATCGAGGAGTATCATCTCTTACTGAGATAGTAAGTTTGTCAGCTATTTTTGGAAAACACTTTGGAAGAAGTTAGATACTGAGTTGAAGTATAGTTCTACACTTCATCCATAGACTGATGGACAAATAGAGGTTGTAAACTAAAGTTTGGGTAACTTGTTAAGATGCTTAGTTGGAGACACATCAAGTAATTGGGATTTGATATTGGCACAAGCAGAGTTTGCATATAATAATTTAGTAAATAGAAGTATTGGAAATACAACTTTTGAGATTGTTAATGGAACACAATCGAGAGGTATATCAGACTTGAGAGATATTACTGGAGAAGAAAAGAGAAGTGTTGAAAGAGAAAAATTTGCTGAGTTTATGAAGATATTGCATAAAGATGTAAAACATAAGTTGGAGAAAAGTAATCAGAAATACAAGGATAGTGAAGATAGATCAAGAAGACATAAGACTTTTGAAGTTGGTGATGCAATTATGGTTCATTTGAAGAAAGGTGGATTTAATGCTAGAACATATGGTAAATTAAAAATGAAGAAATTTGGTTCTTGCAATATATTGAGAAGATTTGACAGTGAAAATGCATATGAAGTAGAATTACCTAAGGACATGGATATATCACCTATATTCAATATTTCAAATTTGTATGACTATCATGAACCTGATGAAGAAGTGACAATATCAAGTGATTATTCTAAGAAATAGATAGAGGAAGTTGAGCAGATTTTGAAATAGAGAGTTGGCTGAAGTACAAGAGGATGGGATTACATAGAATATCTGGTAAAGTGGAAGAATATACTGATTGAGGACTCATCATTAATTTCTCAATCTGAGTTGGATTCAATTCAGGTTGGAACTGACACATGATTTAGAGAATCATTTCTTTTAACTCCAGGTGTCTGATGTAGGAGCATCTTAGGTTCTTTGGCAATCCCGATCAACCAAAAATATGTTTGCTTTGGTTTAGTAGATTTTTGGAGGCTTCTCAATAAAGTGCTCGGTAACTAATTTTGTTCGCTTGGTTGAAGACTTGTTTGTTCTCCACTCAGGCTTGGTTACTTATTTCTATCTTTCTTTATTGATAGGTCTCGATAGTTGTTTGGCTATTCGGTGGATTTTTACCGAATGGTCTCTGTCCTTGATTGGCTTTCTTATCGAGTTGTGTTTTTGAAGTTGGATCTTCTGGATGACTTCTACATTTAATTTCCATAGTATAATTAATGTTGGGATCTCTCATTGGGATGTGTGTGGACCTAAATTTGGGTCTTTGCTATTTCCTATACTGGATCTTTAGGATTTGAGTGCCGATCTCTTTGGTCGATTCTTGTATATATTTGGTTTTCTATTCTTAGATTATGGAGGAATTGGGAGCATCAATTTGGAATATAAGATTAGGTGTTAGCAGATTTGGATTGTAGGTCTATGACCTCATGTGTATGAAGATTATTCTGTCAAAGATCTGAATGTATATGGCCAAAATTGGGAAGGCCTTACATCCTGACATGTATGATGTTTGATGAAATAATATAAAGTTCTATTGTTACTTCTCTCCCTTTCTGTGTTGTTGCTTTCGAGTTGTTCTACAAGTTGGTTTGGATAACTAGGAGTGCCTTGGGCACTGGTCTTCCTATACTCCTTATGTCACAAGTAGATCTTCATCTCTCCTTCCTCCTTTGGAATTTCCTTTATGAGCTATATCCACAAGTCCTTTGCAAATGTGGTTCAAATACTCTCTCTTTTACCCCACAAAAAATCAATACAGGACTTTGTAAGCTTAGGAACCATGATCTACCCAAGCAGAATCATAAACTCACTTTGTACCACGTAGCACATTCAAGGATAGATAAAACTCAAAGAGATCTATCTAATCCTTATAGAATGAGTCACACAATGGAAACAACAAGTAACAACAGAGATATATGAAAGATCAGTCCTCTTTATTATCATAAAATCATATACAAAGGATCTGTAACATGTAGTCATATATGCTAGGCATACAGGCCTGATTACAATCATAATTACTTACACAATCCTTAGCATTCAAATATAGCCAAATAATCTTATGAGAGTTTCCCCTTTATGAACAAATCTATAAGATTATAAAGCCTTCACAAACATTAGGTTGACCTAGAAGGATCACATTTCCCAATGATAAAGAAAACATATTACAACAATAGGTTAGGACTCAAATCATCAGGATCTACTTCCAATGAAAGAAATATGAAATGTGATCCCTGAAGTAGGTCAGCCACAAACAAAGTATCGTTGAGAAATGAGTTTTTTAAATTTGATGATAAGGAAATCCTTCATAAGATCAAAAAGTATAGGCCAACCCAAAAATATAAAGAACAATACAGTCCCACCAAGAAATCTACAAGATCTCATGTGCGAAGTAACCAAATGAAGCATGACGCTAAGGAATGGCACAACATGACTCCTAGAAAACTTTGTAAGGATCACAAGTACAAAAGATCCAAATTGAATGATCTCAGAAAGAAACTCATAGTTTGATCAAAATAGGAAAATCAAAAAATAGTTATTATTTTTTGATTGATGCAAGATTTCCTAGATCCCAAGATGCTCATACATCATAGTGTAAGTATGTTAACTCTATGTTGGATAAATTTAATATGAAAAATCATAGGTTGTTAGTTGTTCTAGTGTTACAAGGGAGAAATTATTTTGTGGAGGATTGTCCACAATATCCTACTGAGATTGAGGACATGTCTAATGTACCTTATATGAGTGTTTTTGGTAGCCTTATGTATGCTATGGTCTATACTAGACTAGACATTGCCCAAGTAGTAGGAGTCCTTAGTTGAGATATGGATAATCCTATTAGAGTGCATTGGGATGTTGTTAAGAGAGTTTTCATGTATTTGAGAGGCACATCTAATTATTCCATGTGTTTTCATGGTTATCCTAATAGACCCGGTCCTTTAGTTTATATTTGGATATGTGGATTCAAATTTGGCAGGTGAAATTGACCATAGAAGATCCACCAATGAATATGTTTTCACAATGTTTGGTGGTATAGTTAGTTGGATGAGTAAGTGATAGGATGCAGTCATTTTTTCCACTAGAGAAGCAAAATATATGGTAGCAACCCATGTTTTTAAAGAAGCCATTCAACTTAAAAGATTGTATTCTAATATTGGTTTTGATGCATGTCAAATTACTATTTGTTGTCACAACTACAATGCTATTTTCTTAGAAAAAAATCCTACTTTCCATGTCAAAACAAAGCATATTGACGTACAATATCATTTTGTTCGTGATATGGTGGAAGATGAAAAGGTGAATTTGGAAAAAACTTGATACTTTCATAAATATAGAAGATACATTGACAAAGTGAGTGAGGAATAATAAGTTCAGATGGTGTGTTGTTTCTATGGGCCTTGGTGTTGAATTACAATATCACTAAGAGGAGGGTGAATCAGTAATATAATAATTTAGTATCGATTTTTGATCAAGGATTATAAAACTTGCTCAAATAGAATAAATAGAGATAACAAGCCAAATGAAACATGTATAAAGAATATGACACAAGATATGTCCTAAGTGGAAACCCTCTTGGGGAATAAAACCATTTGAATTGACTCAATAGCTTATGTGAAAATATCATTTTACAATGCCTCACTAGATGTACATTTGTCTCACTGTCAATGCTATCTCATTGATAGACTTTTCTACGCCTCACTAGATTCTCTTTTCTAATACAATTGTTGATACATATAGAGTTAGAAAATATGATAAAGAACAATAATTAAAATCCAATACTATACATAATTGAATACAAATATGACATTGTATGGAACAATGCATAAAATAATATTAATCTTGTATCTCAACTAGAGACAAAAAATTGTATGGAAGGCAAATCATAACGTAGAGCCAAAGTCTTGTACTATGAATTATCCTTCAAGAATAATATAAAAAATAAATATCAAAGTGACTAAAAATTGAATGTGATCTGATGAAATATATGAAAAACACAATATCTGTAGCTTGCAACATGGAATAACCAATTTCACTCCAAATTTCAGCAACAAACATAGTAGTAATCAACTGATGATATTAGATAGCCTCATCTTTATGTGATCAACCTATGTAATGTTACCATATCTAGACCTTGATTTTTAAATTTCATTGATTATTATAATACATTTATATCAAGCTTTAAGAAATAAATAAATTTGTGATAATTTTTAAGACTACTATTAGAAACATAATAATCAATGAATTTTATCATATCAAGGTTTAACATAATAGCAGTACAAAGTATAGTCACAAAAGAGAGATGATATGAATCATCCAAAGACATGAACTAAAGAAAAATTTATTTATTTCAAAGAGATCCTTCCAAAAATTCATAGAAATGTAAAAGGGACAAGGATTTAATTCCCTTGTCACAAAAATATATATGTTATATCTAGTTGTAAAAAGAAGACCTTATCATCTTTTGTCCTGAGTCAAAAACATAAACCTTTTGATCCAAACCATTTTAAAACTCAACCAATATCAAACGACTCTTTAGATCCTGTGATTGTCCCTTCAAGAAAATCGTGTTATCAATATATTTTGCTAAGTTTCCTTTTAACCATGTGATATCACTGTCATATTTCTTACATTTATCAGTGAACCACTTTCTCAGATTTACTTCCTTTCTGAAAAATCTTTCTAATTGATTAAAAAGATGGGTATTTTTACTATCCAACTCATTTTTAGTATTTTGACATTCTTCCAAACCAAACTCCATTTTCTTAATCTTCTTTTTAAGTTATTTGATTTCCTTATTTGCACTAATAAGTTGACCTTCATAATCAATTGTGATTATTCATTCAAATCATTCACCAATTTCACTTACCAAATAAGTTTTATTATCCATTTCAGTTAAAACACCTTGTAAACTATATACATATCCTTCTGATTTAAGTCCCGCAATAATGATTCTACCATTTTTCTCCATAATTTGACAATCTAGTGTTGTAAAGATAATTGTAAGCTTGTGTTTACAAATCTGACTGACACTTTACAAATTGTGAACCATACCCTCAACATAATAAACATTATTTATTGATGTACAATCATAGAGAAAGATAGTACCTGACTCTTTAATTTGAAAACATTCATTATCACCAAATCTAACTGATACAACATCAAAATGTTGAAGTTCCACAAACTTGTTCTTGTCACTAGTCATATGGTGAGAACAACCACTATCCAAAATTTAGACTTCTATTTTGGAAAAAATGAATTTCCTAATCAGCCATTGCAACCTTTTTAGGTTTCCAAACCCATTTTTCTCTTGAGACTTTATCAGACTTGGTAACCATATATGCTTTATATATATTTTCTATATATCCTAGTTTTCCACACTGAAAACATTTAAGTTTGATTAGAAACTGATAAAGTTTTCCATCCACTAGACTTATGTTTCTTCTGGATGTAACTTTGTAGTTATTAGTTTTGTTGCCTAAAATTTTGCATTTGAGATAATATTCAGAAAATTGAGAGTCAATTTTACCTTTTCCACCTTAGATGTTTCACCATGTTGTTTATTAGATATACCTGACAATTACTTGCTAGAGACAAGTTGTTTTTTCAAATCAACTACTTTAGCCTCTAGAGAACAACACTCATGTTCTTTGCATTTTAGCTATTCTTGAGTAACCTCAAGAGTGTGCTTTTGTTCTTTAACCTGCAGTTTTAAAGTAGAGACAAGTTCTACATCTTCCTAATTTTTAATTTTCTAAACAATTCATTCCCTTTTTAAAATTTTAACCTCTTTGAGAGTAGCATTTAGATCTCCTTTAAAGTCAATTTCTAATTCAGATATCTTGGATACGCTACTTTCTTGAAAAAAAATTATAGTTATAATAGCCATGAATAAAGTTTCTTCATTACCTTCAAGTGGTTCATTTGAAAAACTGTTAGTAATTGTTGGGATAATAGAAAGGTGTGTACTAAGAGGGGAGGGGTTAATTATTACCCTTGTAAACTTTCAAAAAAATCTTTATAACCAAGTGTTCTGTTATAACCAACTGAGTAGATAACATTCACCAAACATGTAATGTCACTACTGAAATGTAAATGCATGTAATGTAAACAATAAACATACATCAAATTTAAGTACACATGACACTAGTATTTTGGTATCACAAGAAACCCTTGTTAGAAGGTAAAAACTGTGGTGGGGATGAGACCCACAAAACTTCACTACTGCAGTAGATAAAGTAGTCTGTTAAAGCTTACAAAGATTGATCACATTTGGTGACCTTACCCTATTATGAGTAACAATGAGATCGATTAGATCTACCTTGTGTGAGGATTTAGAAAAATAAAGTATGTGTGCACTTAGTTAAGAAATTTATACAAAGATGGTTAAGTCTACTCTGTTAGAATATTTTGGGATTGTTACAATTGTCAGAGAGTAACAAAATTGTGTGATCTGGACATATTACAATCTCTATATTGTAAATATAGATCCTTTAAGTGCATATAAATCTATCACCTTAATGTGAATGATAATACCTTATGTTCTTCTCGGTAGCCTTGCCTCTGTTTTGAAAATTGAATTCTTGCACTATAGTCCTTGTCATAAAACATTGTTTGATCTCTGATGTCCATAGTATGGAATCTACTTGATCATTACTTGATCAACATACAATAAAAATGACATCATAATATTACATATATCAAGCTTCTTGACCTAATTAGGGTTTTATAATATATTACAAAACCTAAGATCAATGGTGTACAAAATTTACCTTAATCATCTAAACATAGGAGATATTTAAAAAATTAATGCTGTGAATCTGTAATTAATGTTCTCCTTGATCATTGTAAACCGTTATCTTGGTTGGTAAAAATTTGTTACCTAGATTGATGTGCCATTAAAAAATTTTATGTGACCACTGGTCTGCTCGGTAAATATTGTCTCTTAGTGCTCAGTGTTCTCTGTGTATCTCGGTGTAAACTGTGTGCTCGGTGTACACTTCTTCTCGGTAAAGTCTGTCTATTCGGCGATCATTGTACTCGATTAAATCTGTACATGATCAGTGCACTTGGTTAAATCCGCACTTCAGTGATCATACCAAGTGATTCTATCTATGTCTTTTTTATCGACTATTAGTTTGAATGCTTGAATACTAATTAAAATCTTCAAAGCTCATTTGGAGTAACAAGTAATATCAACATATAAATCTTTGTTCTTTTTAAATATTTTTTTTTTGAAGCTTAACTGCTTCTTTACCTTAGATGATTTATTAGTGTCTTCTTCATTACTATAAATATCCTTGTTGGGACATTGAGCAGAATAGTCACCTATTATACCACAAGAAAAACATTTGAAATGGAATTTGCCTTTGTATCTACCTAGACTTGCTAACAAAAGAAAATTCAGTATTATCAGCTTGATCTGATTCATAATTTATATCTACTTTAGTACATTTAAAAGAATATTATTTGTTAGGTAGATCAATAGTGATCCTCATTTCATAAGCAGTAAATATTCTATGCAAAGTATCAAGAGTTACCTTATTTACATATCTTTCTTCTACGGTAGATTATTTTGAGTCATACTTGGATGTCAATGACCTTGACACTTTCTTGAAAACATTAGTTTCTTCTAGAGTTTCACCAAGTCCTCGAATTGAGTTGAAAACATCAAAGACACAGAGAGAATAGTTAGCTATCTTATCATCTTTAGACATTTTAAGAATTTTAAATCTTTATCTATAAGCTTGCAACTTAGCCTCTTTGATTATTTTATCTCCTTCATAAATATTTTACAAATTTTCCCAAATAGTTTGAGTATTCACACAATCCATAACTTTTATAAGGACATCATTAGTTAATCCATAACAAGTAGCATTAGATGCCTTTGCATCAAAATCATACAAATTCTTCTCATCTATAGTAGATGGAGGGGTTGTTTTAGTGTAGGCAGTTTGAGTTACTTCCCACACCTCATAACCTAAAGACTTCAGATGATGTTTCATTCTATATTTATAGAATGCATAACCTGTACCATCAAATAGAGGAGCCTTAAACCTAAAAAATACTTCTTGAACATCCATTGAAAGTACTCCCTAACCAGGAAACCCTATAAGGAAGGGTGTAGCTCTGATACCAATTGTTGAAGTACAATATCACTGAGAAGGGGCTAAATCAGTGATATAACAATTTAGCATCAATTTTTAATCAAAGATTATAATAATTTCTCAAATAGAATTAAAAGATATAATAAGACAAATGAAACATCTACAAAGAATATGACATGAGATTTGGCCTGAGTGGAAACCTTCTTGGGGAATAAAACCACTTGAATTGCCTCACTGTCTTATGTGAAAATATCCATTTATAATGCCTCACTTACTGTACATTTGTTTCACTAAAAATGTTTTAGTATTAGTAGGTCTAAGATTATTGAGAGGGGGGGGGGAGGTGAATCATTAATCTAACAATTCCAACTTTTCATTAACCACTCAACCACTTGCATCAATAAACATTGATTGCATTAAAAAATTAAGGAATAAGAATAAAGATCCACAATAATGCAACACAATTGTTGGAAATAATAGGTAATGAGAGGGGGGGGGGGTGAATCAGTACAATTTTTTTTTGATCTAATTCAACCACTAATCTAACTAGTTGCTGAAATAATTTCCAAACTATAAAACAAGTAACTGATCCAAATACATAAAATAAAGCAATAACATGCATCCAAAAATTCCTCACACATAAAATATATTATTTTCACATGGAAACCCTATTGGAAAGTGATCTATTTTGCATGGTGAGATCCACTTTTTGGTTGTTATTTATGGCAACACATCTTGGTTATAGATCGATTCTTATAAAGTTAAGTTTTGATGACTCTGAAATCGACTAAGTACAAAAGGAGAAAGACAAAGGTATTTTGGGTGTCAAAGATCGAGATCAATGAATTAGGGAAAGAGAGCTTAGAGGAAGATAGTATGAGGTATATGTGAGCTCATCCTAAGATCAATTTTGTTTATGATATGTTTACAACAAGTTAGAGAGATTTGAAGATAGATAGACAACAACAGAATAGTGATACGAAGCAGTTGGACAGAAGCAAAGATTGAGAGAGTATGACATGGACTTCAGGAAATTGGAGTTGGATTATGGTTGTTGATAACCTACACTTTGATTATGTAAGAGCGTTGACTAGGCATTTAATATTTTCCTTACTAAATGTATTTGTATTAAGAGCCAACTTTATAATATTTGTATTGGGAGCCGACTTTTTAAAGTTGTGAGATATATATGTAAGATCTTTTTGATAAAGATAGATGATGGATTGAAGTGGTAATTGAAGAAGAGTTTTTGGATGTGATGTGCGAATGGAAGAGTAGAGAATGAAAAAGATCATTGATGAACTATAAAGGAACTATCTAAGCATTAGTGATGCTTGTTTTGTTCATGACTGAGAACACTTTGTAAACAAAATTACTTTGTAAGAGATGTAAGCTCAGTTGGCCCCTAACATGGTGTTGTGAACCTTTAATAGGGTTGTTATTCCTTTTACAAGGAAATGTACTATACAATATTCATCTCCTAATAAGGCTAGGTCTCCTTATAGGGACATTATACTTTAGTACATGCTTGTGGGTACCATCCCCACCGGGGTTTTCCCTTGGCCAGGGTTTCTTCGACAAAAAAATATGGTGTTATGAGTAATGTGTTATTTTCTTATGTTCTATTCATTTCTGCATGTATATGGTTATTTAATTGGTTGAAAAGTTTTAATAAGTGTTGTAATAATGATTCACCCCCTTCTCAGTATACCTAATCCTAACAATTGGTATCAGAGCTTATGGCCCTTGGAGAGAAAGTCTAACAATTTAAGGGAGATTAGAATGGATTTAGATAATCTACAGGAGAACTTTGAAGCTACACTTGAAGACCTTGACAAAGAAAAAGTAGAAAATGGAGAATTAAGATTCAACATGCGAAGAGCTGAGAAATTTATAAAGAAACTCAGATACCAACTTGAAATTTCTAGAAGTCAGAGATAGGATCTTGTGGTTCAGATTAAAGAAGATTCATACAAAGACAATTCAAATCAGATAAAGCTACTTGAAGAATAAAATGAAACTCTGAAACTTGAGAATGAAGCTATGAATAAAGAAATTCAGTTACATATGAATGCTAAAGGGAATATTGAAGAAAATTTGAACAGTGCATTAGAAAAAATGAATAATGAGGCTAAAAACTACAAAAACAAGTATCTAGAAATAGAGAGATACAATCAGATTATTAAAGGTGAACTTGTTGAAGCAAAGAAATACATTGAGGAACTTCACACCAGCAGTGATTTGATTGATGAACATAGAAACAAATAGAAACCTAAAGGTGATATGACTGGTATTGGCTTCAATGAAGCTGAATGCTCAAAGAATTAGGATGATAAATATGATGCAAAGATTAATGCTGAAAAACCTACTATTAAAGAACCTAGAGAGCAGATCATACCTTTCAGAGGTAGATGCTTTGGATGTAACAAGTTTGGACACATGAAAAGAGACTGTAGAGGTAATGCCCCTTTTAAAACCTTTTCTGGATATTGTATTAACTGTAATGGATATGGGCACAAGAAAGAAGAATGCAAAAAACCTAATCAATCTGGAAATAGACAAGACAATGGAAGAGAACCTATAGTGAAACCCACATGCTACAAATGTAATAACATTGGACACATTGCAAAGTACTAAAAGATGCAAGTTAATCAGGAAAGAAGACCTCCTATATGTTACAAATGCAATAATTTAGGTCATATAGAAAAGTTTTGCAGGTATAATGGAGAAAACAACAGAAGAGTACCACCTCCTATGAATACACAGAAGAATGGAACTGATATTGGTAAGAGTGCTGCAGATTTGAAGAATGATTTTGAAAGTTGTTTTAAGAAAGTAGAAAATAAAAATAGTGGTGAGGTATGGAAGATCAAAGAAACAAGTGAGACATCAGTTTAGGAAGAGTCAGTATACGCTACTGGATCTTCACTTGATGGTCATAAAAAAAAATTGAACTAATTGGCCAATCATGGCCTTAGGGGGAGCATTGGATAAAGACATCAAAATATTTCCCGCCCTGTAAATCATAGATTGAGCTTAGGTGAGCTTAGGTATGAACATGGCCGACATCATGGAGTATATAGCTAAGAGCGCAACATTAGCTGACAAATATATTTTGTTCATGAGATCTAATAGCCGACTGGACAGTATTGGGTAAAGTGAAATTTTATAACTTAAACATTGTATAAAGCACATGTGTTTATGGAATCCTTTAATCTATTGGGAGCAAGCTCAAACATGCAAATATTATCTGGTTAGCGTATATTTCATGACAAGAAAAGCATGCAAGAGATCAAACTAACAACAAAGACACCAAATAACATCAGATTAAGATAGAAATGAGTAAATAAATTGCACCCTAATCCACTCATTTTGATTTGCTTATTTGGATTATATGTGGGTGTGCTCTCTCAAACACACAATTACCATAGATCCCAATGCAAAGAATGCAAGAAATACTAGAAACAAGAAGAAAGATTCAAGAACTAGTCTCAAATCTCCTTCAAAATGATAATATAAACCTATGCAAGTAAGGATGATATGAAAGTCTTATAAAGAAACTATGAGCTATTTACCAATTAAGATCCTAACATGTGATTTCTAGATGATTTAAGCAAATGAAAGTATAAACTAACATCTAAGAGCATTAGCATGAAAGCAAAAATGACAATTCTAAGACAATACTAGCATGATAA
>MU226531.1:4732171-4745032 GCA_018584345.1 Thuja plicata
TTCAAATTAGATTTGAATAGATCACAGCTTAGAAGAATTAGGAAAAATGGAGGATTTTAATAAATATATATTTATTAAAAGGGGATTTTGTGGAGGCCAATGTATTTAAATAAAATACATTAGAATAATATTTAAACTATTAATAAATGAAACTATTTAATTAATTTGAATTAAATAGTTAGAGGAATAAGAGGGAAATTAATATTAATAATAATATTAATATTTTTGGGATGTCTACAGCACCATATGAATATCTATTTCCCTATCATTCGACTAAGAGAGAGCTAAGGAGATCAGAGAGTAGAAATATTCAGTCTACCCTACAGTTGCCGTGTGTGATCGATTGAAGCAAAAAATTAGAATTCAACGTGAAAGAGGTATTTGCATCATCTAGCTATGGATGCACATGTTGTTTATGATTTTTTAGATCAACCTAGGTATGATTTTAAGAAACATCCATTCAATTCTTGTGAATAAGACCCTAAAGGAGCCTTTTATCAAACACCTCCCGGAGTTTTACACATAGAAGATATTAGGGCTTACATTCACTATAAGTATGATATACTGGGAATTGATGAGATGCCAACTAAGATGGAGAATATGACTGATAATGAATCATGAAATATGAATACAAACACATTGATCAGTTTAGTATCATGAAAATTCTGGATTTGTGCGAATTCGACGAAGATGAATGGTTCAAGATATTACTGAGCAGAGTACATGATCAATTCATTTGGATAGGTGAGCAACCAGTAAAGATTTGCAGTGAGTTAATTCATGAAATTACAAGATTGGACAATACAAAAATCATTCCTACTGTAGAGAAACATGTAAAGAAACAAGTTGAAACCCTAACACACTCGAAATGGGATAGGTGAGCAATAACTATAAATGACATCTTTAGCAAGATGTAAGGCTAATTGCTATGATACTTGGATATAAATTCTACTACAATAGTAGACCTAACTCAGTATGTGCAGGAGTAATCATGATGGCATGGAGAATGGTGAAAGAGAATGTAAAGTATAACCTATGTGAAGTATTGGTACAACAATTTCTTGAAAATGTAAAACCAGTGAAGAAAGATAGATCGAAGACCTTAAGATTTGGCTCACTATTGGTACATATGTTTATCCACATTGAACATAAATTTCTAGGTATACACCCTAGTGGTTGGAAAAATGGTATACCTACTAGTATTATAATCTCACAGAGTTACCATAGACAGAACAAGACATGGGTTGATGGTGAACTATTTAACATGATCAAAATGCTACAAAGGTAGATGAAGAATAGATACAGGCTATCTGATGACATAGTTGAGAAATACAAGGATTCAATCTATTTCCTAGTTGAAACTGATTATGTATGCTTTGAGGTAGTTATACCAAGGAAGAAATGGTGGTATCCCATGGGATATGAGGTAAGTTCAGAGGTACTTACTATGTAAGTTGAACATGTTCTTGCATCTGAAATTGATACAACTGAAGAAAGATGGGGAACCTATGAGGATAAATTAGCTAAGGTGAGAGAGGAGAAAACTAGAGGTCTGAGGAAAAGGAAAGTTGATAACCTTGTGCATGAATGTGACATTAAGGTAGGACTAACAGAGGAAGAATTAAAAGAAGTGAAAAGGAAAATGGAAGAACGATCTTCTAGATTGGCAAGTTCTAGCACTATATCCCTTCCCACTGCAGAGGTAGTGATGGTAGATAGTCCTCCTCCTCCTTCACAATAGACATCGCAAGTAGGAAAGGTTACTCTGAGAATACACACCAGATCTAGCAAGCAGATATCACCTAAAGAATAGAGCATAGTGAGAGAAGAGAAGAAAACTGAGAAGCACATATGGAAGCTTGACATGAAAATGATTAAGCAAAGAGCTATATAACAAGGTAAACTAGTCATAATTGACAGATACTATGACAAGTATAGAGATTTAGACAAAATTAATATTGAAGACATTGTGATTGATCATTTAATTACTTTCAAGAAGACTCTATTGGAAATTGAAGGGAGTATACCTAAAGAATTGTATGGGAGATTGGAGACAAGAAAACACTTAGCATAGATTGAGGATGATACAATCAGGAATCAAGAAATTGACAACATGCTACCTATAGTATCTATACAAGAAAGAGAAAGAATACTCAAAGAAATGAAACCCCTACTAAGAACTAAGATCAAACTACTAAAAATCATGGAAAGAAGGTATGATGAGATTACTAAGGAAACACAGAAAGCATTGGACAAAATTATAATGAATCCTATCACTAAGGAGAATACACCTCCTAAGACTGCATTGCCTACACATCAAGGTTTGGGTGAGAGTTCAAAACCAGATGAGGCAAGTCTAAGAAGAGAAAAGACAATACACAACCAGATTTCTGTATGTTTATGGTGTACCTATATCACTAGACACATCTAAAGATGAGAAGGACCTATTTTTAGAAAGCATGGACAACACAATTACTAAGGAAGCTGAGAAGAAAGAGGAAGAAGAGCAGAAGAAAGAACAGAATGAAACAATTCATGATGAAGGACATAAAGTACATGAAGAGAAAGTTGAGATTAAAATTGAGGTAATCACATCTTCTATTTCATTGTCGGCAAGGAAAGATAATTCAAGATATGTTGATGTTGATTGCATGGATGAAGATGAGCTAGTAAAATTAGCTTTTACTACACTTAATAAAGTAAAAGAGAGATCAGAGCAAAAAGGTGACAAAAGGCTAAATTAATAACTAGAGTAATTGATACTATGAACAAATTGCTTCTAATACCTATTTTTTTCTAGCATAGAGATGATATTGAAAATTTGAAGATAAAACTTGATGAATTTGATGGATATTATGAGAGCTTGATCAAGATTGCAGAGGAGAAGGGAGAAAAGAACTACTATAAGGAAAATCTACCTAAAGTTTACAAGTCCATCTCTTGGGACATGGGCATTTTGAAGACCACTTCTGCTAATGCAAAGAGTTGCATTGGACATGGAAGAAAGGTATTCACTTACTGCATGAAACCTATTAGGAATGTTCAAAAAATTTAAGACATCATTGCCAAGGAAAGGGAAACTTTGGACAACATGATGGACAGTTGTGAGATCTCTTCACAATTTGTGATAGAACTAGACAAAGAAGTGACAAGAATTTTGGCTAAACTAGATGTATTGAATATTGAGAAAGGGAGATTGCTTACGAGATTCAATTTTTTGAAGAGTTTAATCAATCCTAAGCTATCCATTATTGAAGCACACTTATCAGACTTGGAGAAGACTAGAGAATCATTAACAAATTCTATGCCTATAGAGCTAAAACAAGTAGAGACTATATCATTTACATTGAATGAGATAATTCATGTTAGCCAACTATTACTGAAGTCATGGAGTAATGAAGTAAAGATCTTGGAAGATTCCTTTCAAGATGTTCTAAAACTGGTGAGCAATTAATGATTTTAATATTTAGTATGCACCTTTGTCATTGTTGTCAAAGGGGGAGAAGAGAAGAAAAATGAATAGAAAAGAGAAAATCAAAATAGAGAAGGAAAGACAGTTTTGTTGGAACACAGTCATTTTTTTTGTTAAGTGTTGCCATCAATGCCAAAGGGAGAGATTGTTGGCAAGTGATCTATTTTGTATGTTGAGATCCACTTTTTGGTTGTCATTTATGGAAACACATCTGGGTTACAGATCGATTCTTATAAAGTTAAGTTTTGATGACTCTAAAATTGACTAAGTACAAAAGCAGAGATACAGAGGTATTTTGGGTGTCAAAGATCAAGATCGATGAATTAGGGAAAGAGAGCTTAGAGGAAGATAGTATGAGGTATATGTGACCTCCTCCTAAGATTGATTTTGTTTATGATATGTTTACAATAAGTTAGAGAGATTTGAAGACAGACAGACAACAACAGAACAATGATACAAAGCAGTTGGACAAAAGTGAATATTGAGAGAGTATGACATGGACTCTAGGATATTAGAGTTGGATTATGGTTTTTGATAACCTAAAATTTGATTATGTAAGAGTGTTGACTATGCATTTAATATTTTCCTTACTAAATGTATTTTTATTAAGATCTGACTTTATAATATTTGTAATATTTGTATTGGGAGTCAACTTTGTAAAGTTGTGAGATATATATGTAAGATATTTTTGATAAAGATAGATTATGGATTGAAGTGGTAATTGAAGAAGAGTTTTTGGATGTGATGTGTGAGTGACAGAGTAGAGAATGATATAGATCATTGATGAACTATAAAGGAGCTATCTAAGCATAAGTGATTCTTGTTTTGTTCATGAATAAGAGCACTTTGTAAACAAAATTACTTTGTAAGAGTTGTAAGCTCAGTTGGCCCTAACAAGGTGTTGTGAACCTTTAACAAGGTTGTTATTCCTTTTACAAGGAAATGCACTATGTAATATTAAGCTCCTAACAGGGCTAGGTCTCCTTACAGGGACATTATACTTTAGTACATGCTTGTGGGTACCGTCCCCACTGGGGTTTTCCCTTGGCTGGGGTTTCCTTGATAAAAAATATGGTGTTATGAGTACTGTATTATTTTCTTATGTTCTATTCATTTTTGCATGTATATAGTTAATGTTTAATTGGTTGAAAAGTTGTAATAAGTGTTGTAATACTGATTCACCCCCCCTCTCAGTATTACCTAATCCTAACAAACCCTTTTAAGAGGGAATAAACCACAGTGGGGATGACACCCACAAGCCCAATACTACAATATATGAGTTTTCCTTGTTAGGAGCTACAAGTACCCTTTCTAAGGGTTCACCCGGTTAGGAGTGACTAGTACACTATTAGGAGTACAATAAGATTAGCTATGATCTACCTCTCTAGAGGATTGAAAACCTCAATGAAGAAGTCACTCTGTTAAAGGATTTACAAAGAGAACTTGTTAGAGTTCACCCAGTTAAGGGATTTTGCTTGCTACAACTATTAGGGAACAACAATATAAGTGATATAGATGCAGCACTATTTTCTTGTTAGATCCTATAATTTCTTTGTACTCTATATTTTTATCTTCTCTCTCTTCTCTAATCACAACCTCAACTTGAAATCACAAAACCCCAATCACCCAAAACAACTCTTGCAACTTCTCTCAATAACAACAAAAACTCTCAACAACTCTTCCTTTCAATATGAGCAATTCCTATATATAAAGAACTTGCACTGACCTAAAAATGATCTTCAAACTATTTTCTTGTGACAACACCATGTGTCAGATTAATAATCTTGATGAAATAAACAATTTACCATGACCGCCTTAGGTCAAGATAAGAATCTACAAGTTTATATCTCCAAGGTTGTTAACACGTTTTGACTTCTCCAATGCAACCCCTTAAATTTGCCTTAAATGCTTACATCACTATTGTAAATACAAATAAATTGGTGTGTAACCCATATTCAATATTATCATATTGTTGTAAATGATCACACATACTTTACCACTCACCAATCTGTGATCTACCAAACGGTTGTTCAAGAACACAAGAGTTTTACCTGTCTTAGTGTCTGTGACACTCAAAACTCAATCACAGATCAACTAAATGAGTTGTGGTTAGAACCACATTAAAATATAAATTGGTTGAAGCTAAATTTGTGACCACTCCTCATAATTCCATTTGTACCATAATTTCTACCAAAGTGATATTTGCACAGTCTACCAATCTTCTGGACTTAACCAATTTTCAGTATTACCTCCTTACCGATTGTATCTTCATTTTTCTAGTAGTATATTATGACTTATACTCACTTAATTGCATTTTATTGACTTATTTGATATCAATGAAGACCATATAAATGAATCCTTATTACTGCACCATAATATTCAATAATCTCCCAACATAATACCAACAATCTCCCCCTTTGGCATTGATGGCAAACATATTCTAACTAAAACATAAGCTAACTGCTTACAATTATGCAATCATAATATCAAATTATGAATCCATATACACATACTCTGCATACATTCATATACTCCCCCATACATATACTTAAACATTCATATACTCCCCCTTTGACAACAATGACAGATGTACCAAAAACTAGAATATATGTATACCCAATATTACTTACATCCTCTCAAAGATTACCTTGAAGTGAATCTTTTGTGAAGTCATGGATGTTTCACATACCTTTTGTAAGTAATGCATGGAAATTATTTTCTCAAAAAACTCAAATCAAGCTCTTCCATGCTATCTAAAGTGTTCATGTCAAGTAAGGCAAGTATGGATTCTGCCTTCTTCACATTCTGTTGCATGCCCTCTACTATAGGGGATAAGGTTGATTGAAGTTCTAGTAGAGTGATCATTCATTTCTCTTGCTAAGTTTAAATCTGCTTGACCTTGTGTGAAATAGGCTTGACCTGATTAATGTAAGTAGTGAATGAAATTGACAATGGATCAAGCTTACCGCTTAAGTTCTTCAACTCCTTTTGTGCTTCTACTCTACTTTGTTCCAAATCTTGAAGAAAATCGGAATACCTTGATACTTTGAAAACTAATTGACCTACCTCAGTCAATGTAGTCTTCACTTCCTTTATCAAATTTGATATTTTGATCCTATATGTGGTAATCTTCTCAATCAGCTTACCTGTCATCTTCTTCTCTAAGTTATCCTTTGCATTCTTCACTACAACTGACTACAAATCTAGACCTTGATCTAGAATTTCCTTAACTTGAGTATCCAAATGATCAATAGGTGTATCATCTTCATCATATGTGACCTTAGGCACTAGCTCAACTAAAATATCTCTAGATTGTCTTAATACCATGTCTAGTTCTTCTTCTTTTATCTCACCTTGTATCTTACAACCTGTATCCTTAATTTTTCTGAAAGTTTCATCAATTCCTTAGGTTTCAATTTGGATATATTGACCGGTGTGATCAATAAATCTCCTTCATCAATTTTTTATTCTTCTTCAACAATCATCGATTTAAGTATCTTACTTGCACTTATAAATTCAAGACTTAATTCCCTTGTAGTCTTAGTTTCTTCTTCCATTTTTTATCTGAGTCTCCTCTAGTTTACTCTCTATAGCTTTGTCTTCTTCCTTCTCAGAAATTATATCCTCTTTGTGTTCCATAGGCAATGGCCAGGATGAATCCTCTTTGCCTTTTATGTCTACAATCTCAATCTCATCACCACTGATTTGTGATAGACTGATATTTTTTGTTCCAATGTCCTTCACCTAGTTAGGAACATTAGGAACAATATCCCCAATTAACTGGTCTGTATGAAATTTTTATTCTTGGGCTGCTACTTCCTTTATCTGTAGTCGCTCTCTCTATGTCTCAACAATTTCATCAATTAGAATTCTAGCTTCTCTACTCTTAATTTTGAATTTATGCTTGTGAGAAATAATCATTAGCTTAGCATCTTCAACACACAACTCACATTGAACTTGGATAAGGGATCTTTCCACAATCCCTCTATCCAACTATAATGTAACACTCCATATAGCATCAATTAATTGATAAAACTCATTAGGGATATAAGAATAAATTTCTAAAGGTGTTCTGCAAAATTTATGAAAATGATATAGAATTTCATCTTCTATCTTCTTCTTGTCTTCATAGCTCCCCAAAGTGTATCTCCCGCCAAAAATAGAAGTATATCATTGTCCACAATAATTTTTGCAGTATCATCAATAGAAGGTGCCTTCTTTGTTTCACCACTCTTCTTCAGTTCAGAGGCATCCTTGTCTAATTCTATCCTTGCTTCATTTGTTTCCTTCTGATAATCATTTTCCCCAGTCAATTTTCTCTTCCTCTTGTAGGTTTTCTTTGGAGTAGAAATTTTTTAACCTTGCTTCCTTGATGATTCCCTTTCAGAATTAACTTCACTAGTAGTTTTTTTTATTTTTTTAAACTTAGCTTTAGTTATGGTTGTAGTAGTGCAAGATGTACCTGCATCACTACTTCCAAAGTTATGCTTTAGGTTATATACCATTCTCCTTTATTTACTTTCAATTACCAGTTTCTTCAATTCCTTTTGAATTTTAGAAACTACTTCATCATGAGTTCCAAATCCCTGTGCTTGTTTGTCTAAGGGTTTTGAAAACAACTCATGAAAATGCAAAGTCACTAAATCACTTTCAACTTCATAACCCATAGGAAGAATCCAACATGTCCTAGGTTCCACAACTTGTACAATACATGAATCAACATCAACTAGAAAAGAAATATCATTTTTGTACTTCTCTACAATGCTAGTTGGAATCTTTTCTCATTTGTACATTATAGATTGGAAATCCTTGAAGTAACCCCACATGAGATTATTGAAGTTATTCCTTAGTTCCTTTATAAATTCACTTATTTGTATAACTACCAGTTTGTCCTTTGACCACGTAACATTTTCTTTACCGGGGAAGAATTTTTTAAAATAAAAAAACATACATACCAATAGAGCTCCATACTTGAATGATTGTCTCTTGTCTCTCTTTATCCTTTCCATGTCTACTGGGAATTGGATTCTTATCATCTCACATAGATCATGTGTTGAATCATCCTTTACAATTTGATAGGCAACATGAATAACACCACTAGGTACACTGTTAAATTGACTAGACTGGTAAACTCTATATCTTATTACCATGGATGCGAAATGAAATTCCTTGTCTACAATAAGATCTATTGTCATTTCTCTCTTGTCTAGTTTGGATTTGGTTAGTTTAGTGACTAAATGAGTAGCCACCATTCTTAATGTAGATTCCAAACCTTGTGCTCAAAATCTTGTAACCCTATGAATCATTGTCTTCAAGATCTTGTGTGGTTTATCCATCCATATGAATTGATCATGCACTCTGCTTATCAGATAATGAATCCAATTAGGATGGAATTAGGTAAGAATATCCACAACATAAGTCAAACCCTTTTCCTGTAGATGTTAGTACTCAACTTTCAATACTCCATTGCTGCACATACCCTTGTATTCTTTCTTAATTGCTCCAACACCCAATTCTTTGATTCTACAATAGACAGAAGACCAAAAATCTTCAATCAAAATCACACCATGAGGGCTGGTGTATAGGGCATTGAACATATCAATCTCAACCTCTTTTCTTGGATGTAGTTTGAACATGGGTCAAGCTTCCTCAAAGATGATCACAAGAATTGGTGTATCAATGTTCTCTGCCATCATGACCAATTACAACAACACACACAAATCTAATCATAGAGTGAAATGATATCTTACAATACACAGGTTAGATTTCCATGATAACTTGATCTGAAATTAACTCTAGATCTCAATCACAAAAGCATCCTTTTGCACACAATAGCTCAAGATAGCTCTCATATTCTCAACTCAAAGTAAAAATTGTGAAAAGAAGTTACTTTTCCCTCTATATACTGTTAGAGAAATAAACATTGCATACATCAATGATAGGAATATTGTCATATCACCGGATAACACTTATCCACCGGTTGGTACTCAACCAATCAGTAATAACAGCTATCAAATATAAATTTGACCTTAAAACCTCAATGATGTCTACACACAATCTCAAAAACAAAATCTTAGAAACTTCCACCATAATGTGCATATAGATATTTATCTCTCTTGATTTTATGAGATTGGTAATGGATTTTTCTTTAATTGCTTCCCTAAGCAAATAATATGCTTAGTTTACTGATGGAACCTCCACATTTCTTGAACTTGTGGAGTTCTCAGTCAAATCAGAGGAATTTAGTTCACCTTTCTTTACCCATGTCTTCTTTATATAACTTCTAACTTTGTCAACATTAGCAACCTGCTTTCCTTTTCCAACTTTTGACTGATGAAGAGGTTGGTTCCTAAACCGATAATCATGACCTATCTTATGATAGACAAAACATGTCATACATGTTGACTTCCAAGGACCAACGTTACCTCTCATAGTTCTCATTCTACAATTCATTTCTAGGTGTCCATAGTTACCACATACAAAACATGTAGTGTTGAATTATCTATCCCTTCTACAAGTATTCACCAATGTGACAGGTGACCTAGGTGCATAAGCTCTTGACCAACAATTTTTAGCTTTGTGTCCATGTTAGTAATAACTGGGGGGGGTGAATCAATGGCCTCAAACAATAATCCTTAAATCAACCCTTAAAACTTATAACCACTAATTATGTCTCGAGTTATCTTTTGTCCTACAAGATGTATGCCTTGAAATACTTTAATCAATTTTTTACTTGTCAGATTGCTTTGCTAATCTCTCTTCTATATGATTATCGATAAGTAGTAAACTTATTTACCGAAACACAGTAAATATGCAGAGTATACCGATAAATCCAGAAATGCATATGTGAAATGTAAAATAGTAAAGTGATAAACCATAAACACATAACACAAGGATTTTAATGTGTAAACCCTATTAAGGGAAAAACCACTGGGACCGGTACCCCAAATTTTTACTCTTCTGAATAGAGCCCTGTTAAGAGCCAACCCTGTTAAAGGTTACAAACACACTATTAGGTGTGACCTTGTTAGAGGATTTAGAAATAGTTTGTCAACTAGTATCTGGCATCTAATGCTACCATCCTTGATCAAACACTCACTTGGCCTCTCAATAGGTATCGGGCATATCCAATGCTACTTTTGTGATCAAAATTTTTGATACTCCTTGGGATGTATCTCAATTGAAAAAGACTTTTAAGTCCTACTCTATTAAGAGACTTATATGCTTCAATGGTTAAAATAAAACACTAATGATCTATTCATACATACAACTCAATTGCAGATTTTTAGATCTATTGTAGGTCCATTACTTCACTAATCAATATACTCAAATATATACCTTTGCTACACACTTGTTCTGCTCTGTGATGCTAGTCTCACTGTTCATCAGTGTTTGCATAATCTAGCACTTCTTTTAACTTGTTGATCAGGACTAAATGAAGACTTTCTTCTCCTTCAGATATTCTTTAGCATCTTTCCTCTATTCTCTTATTCACCCCACACTTTGTAATGAATTGGGTTTGTCTCTATATAGACATGATTACCTATTTTCTTGGCTTTCTTGATTCTTGGCGTGTTCCACAATTCTTGCTAATAGATTTAAATAAAAACTCCTGATTTATCTCAAAGAGATATTCTTGCCAATTGGACAAATCAGATTTAAATCAATTACTTATCTTCGGCTTTATCTGGATGATTAAAACAATGATAAGTATCTGTTAACTCTATCTTTAGCTTCTTGACAACTAAGCATTTTGTCATTTTCTTAACTCTCTATTCTGTCGGTCAACACTTCAGTTAGTCATCAATGATAACTGACTATTCTGTCGATGTGACTTCAATTGTCATCGGGATCTCTGTACTTTGTTTTCTCTGTCGGGCAACACTAAAACTCTGCTTGTTGGTAATGCTATGGATTATCTTGTCGGGTAACACTGTGACTTTGCTCTTTCACTCTGACCGTCGGTGTACACTCTGTCGGTGTATGCAGTCACGTAGTGAATACTTGACTTGTATGCATTATTGATAGCATAGTCTTGATTCATCAATTCTTTGAAGTCTTTTAGCAGTATTTCCATGACCATATAGATTATATCAAGTTGACATCAATGAAAATACAATACATTAAATGATTTAATTGCTTGCATGATCATCAACTTAATATCTTCAAACATTCAATCAGTTACATGTCATCAATCTCTCCCTTTGGCATTGATGGAAACATACTACATTATCATACTATACTATTTCTAATACAATATGAAATATGTAGTTTCATCAAGCTTTCCTAATGTAACTATTACAAATGTCTGGTTTTTGGTAAGCTCAAATAGCTTTGATTTGATTCTCGCAGCTTTCGTTCCTTCTTCAATCCCTTTACTGGATGGATGTGTAGAACCTTTCTTTCTTTGATGTGATGTGTTCTCCTTTTGTGTCAAACTCTCTCCCTTTGATTGTTCTCCTTTCTTGTGATGTGTCTTTTTCAACATTTCTTTTCTTTTGTGTGTACTCTCCCTTTCTTGTTACATTTTTCTCTCCCTATGGATATTGTGATGAATATGATCTTTCCCTGAGTTGATACTGGCTATAATCTCTGTATGTATGATAATGAGATATCTCTCTCCCTTTGACAACAATGCCAAATATCTTTTTCAAGCAAATATTTGACAGTGATTCCAAATGGATTCTTTCTATCCATAATATATTCCTTGAATTTCCCATTCCATCGGTAACAACTCTAGTGCTTGTAGTAGATAAATACCTTGCTGTGTATAGATTTATCTTTGAAGTTCATCTCTCTTCTTGCATCAACATGAATGATATTCTGATAATATGTAGGCTAATGCAGCCTTCTAGTCATCTTACTAACCAGTAGACAAGGGTATGACCCCTAGTCTTTTTCTCAAGTACTCAAATGCATCCTTGGGTAGTGGCTTGGTGAAGATATCGGCCAATTATTCCTTTCATTGCACATATTCAAGTATTACCTCTTTTTCCTAAACTTGTTCTCTTAAATAATGATACTTGATGGGAATATGCTTTGTTTTAGCATGCATGACTGGATTCTTGGAAATGTTTATTGCACTTGTATTATCATAATAGATAATTACTAGTTCTAAAATTTTCATATGCATACCTTCCAGTAACTGTTTGATCCATGCAATATTTGAGAATTTTGCAATAGCATTAACATACTCTACCTCTACAGTAGATTGTGAGATGTATCCTTGTTTCTTGCTGATCCATATGACAAGTCTATCACCCACACTAATAGATTTGACCCTAAATTGCGACCAAACTTTTCGACCAACTAGCAAAATTGTTTTACTTGGTCGCATTATAAAAGATAACTTTTCTTTTTTTTACTTTTATGCCCGTGTTGGTCAAAAT
>MU226531.1:4746683-4757176 GCA_018584345.1 Thuja plicata
CTTTAAATTTTTTTAGAATTTAAAAAAAAAAAAAAAAAAAAAAAAAAAAAAATTTTTTAACATTGGTCGAAACCAATGCCACGGTTCATTTCCACCAACGATTGGTCAAAATTTTGACCATTACACTAAAGATTTCGACGGGAATGCTATGCTTTCCACCAATGTTTTGGTAGAATTTTGACCAAATATTGGTTGAAATTTTGACCATTACAGGAAGAGCTTTCGATGTTCGTTCTGTGCTTTCCACCAATGTTTTGGTGGAAATTTCGACCATATATTGGTCAGAATTCTGACCATTTCCCTACAGATTTCGACGGTGAATTCTACCAAAGTGAGGAAGAGCTACAGTCAAATTTTTGACCTTTATTTTGGTCGAAATTGCGACCAATAATAAAAACGTTGAAATTTAGACAAAAAAAGAGCGACGAAAGGTTTGGTTGTGCATTCGACCAATTACTGTCAAAATTTTGACCAATTTTCATCAAAATTTGAGGTCAAATTTACTAGTTCCATGAAGAATGCTCCTCCAGTTGTTCTCTTCCGGTCATCAAGATTTCTAGCCCAATCAATGTCGATAAAGACCTTAAGTTCAAATTTTCCTTCTCTTCTATACCATAAGCCATATTCCTCAGTATTCTTTAGATATCTTAGAATTCTTTTTACATCAGTCATATGTGATTCTCTAGGATTAGCAGAAAATCTAGCAACTATTCCTAGTGCATATGCAATATCTGGTCTAGTATGTACAACATACATGAGTTTTCCAATCATTGATCTATACAAAGTTTGATTTACCTTTGATGACTTGTCCTCCTTTATTAGCTTACCACCTGTTGCCATCGTGTTCCAACTGGTTTTGACTCTTCCATCTTGAATATTTTTAGTACTTCTTTGATGTATTTGGATTGTGTAAAGAAAATACCTTCATCTTGTTGCATGATTTGTAGACCAAGAAAGAACTTGATCTCTCCAAACATAGACATCTCAAACTCTTTTCTCATTTCATTTGCAAATGATTTGTATAGCATATCATTACCTCCAAATATGATTTCAGTAACAAATATCTCAGCAATCAAAATGTTAGCATCAGTATCTTCCTTCAAGTAAACATTACTGTTTTCACTAGTTCTTATAAATCCAATACTTATAAGATAGGAATGAAGTCTTTCATACCAGGCTTGGGGTGCTTGTTTCAATCCATACAGGGCTTTGTGAAGTCTAAATACCATGTCCCTCTTGTATGGATCAACAAAACCTTTTGGTTGTTCAATGTATACCTCTTCTTCAAGTATTCTATTTAGGAATGTAGACTTGACATCCATTTGATATACCTTGAATCCCTTGTATGTAGCATAAGAAAGTAATATTCTTACTCCTTCTAGCATAGCAATGGGTGAAAAGGTCTCTCCATAGTCAATTCCTTCTTCTTGTGCATACCCCTTGCATACTAGTATTGCTTTATTTCTGGTGACTTCTCCATTTTCATTCAGCTTATTCCTGAATATCCATTTTGTACCGATGAAATCCTTATTATCTAGTCTTGGTACAAGTGTCCATGTCTTTTTTTTCTCTATCTGTTCAATCTCTTCATTCATAGCACTTATCCACTTATCATTATCTAGTGGAACATTGATAGAGTTGGGCTCATAATCACAAATAAGACATCTTGTCTTTAGAGACTTACTTCTAGCTCACATACCAACCTTCTTGTCTCCAATGATCTGGTTCTATGGATGGTTCCTTTTGACATATCTTGCAAGTATAGGTTCAACTCTTTGTCTATCAGTTTGATCATCATTTTGTTCTTCAATCTATTCTCCATCACTTTGTGCATCATTTTGAGCAATATTCTAATCGTCGGTATTTGCAGCCTGTTGCTCAGGTGCAATGATCTATTTATCGAGAGCTCTACATTGTTGATAGGATAGATTTTCAAGTTCCTCATTGTAAGTGAACCTATTGTAGTCCTCTAGTTCTTTAGTGCTTTCCTTTTCATTTTTCTTTGCAAATTCATCTATCTTTACATTTGCACTTTCAACAATTTTGTTAGAGGCTTTGTCTAGACATTTATACGCCTTGCTCTTGGTAGAATACCCTAAAAATATTCCTTCATCACTCTTGGAGTCAAGTTTTTCATTTCTATCATCTTTTAAGATATAACACTGACTGCCAAATTTTTTGAAATAACTTACATTTGGTGTGTATCCATACCATAGCTCATAAGGTGTCTTTTTGGTGTCTTTTTTCAATTGTACTCTCTTTAATGTGTAAACAACAGTACTGAAAGCTTCCCTCCAGAATATTTGGGTGATCCCTTTCTCTATCATTAGTGTCCTTGCACAATCAACTATGGATATGTTCATTCTTTCAACAATTCCATTCTGCTATGGTCTTCTTGGTGTAGAGACATGTCTTTTGATTCCATTCTCATTACAAAAGTTAGTGAATTCATCTAAAATGAATTCCCCTCCTCTATCTGATCTTAAGAATTTTAACTCCTTACCACTTTTCTTCTCAACCATTTACTTATACCATTTAAACATCTTAAATGCTTCTGATTTATCTTTTAGAAACATGACTGTCATAATTCTAGAGTAATCATCAACAAAGATTCATAAAGTATCTATCTCCATAATAACTCTTTGTCCTCATAGGTCCACATAAATTAGTATGGACTAATTCTAGAATTGCATCAGATGTATGGGTTTTTATTTTAAAACTAGACTTTGTCATTTTACCTTTTTGGCAATTCTTACACATGATGTTGTCGACCTTGGTCATTGTCGGTAAGCCTTTGACATTTCTCTTTTTTCTAATCTTTATCATGTTGTCAAAATTCACATGAAATAATATTTTGTTCCACAACCATATGCCTTCATTTGTAGCTATCAAACAAGTGGTGTCAGTATTATTAAGATAGAATAAATTACCTTTTGTCTACTCACCTGTACCAATCATATTTCCTGATTTATTGAAGATCTTTGCCTTCTTATTTTCAAATGCTACATTGTGACCTGAATTATTCAGTTGAGAAACACTCAATAGATTATAATTCAATCCATTTACCCAATAAGCATTTTCACATTTTATCTAGTTATTCAACATTATGGTTCCTCTACCTTCAACTGGACAAGGTTTGTCATTACCCATTCTTACTGAACCACCTTTATAGTATTCAAAAGTCTTAAACTTTTGCTTATCAATGGTTAAACTAAAACACTAATGATCTGTTCATACATATAACTCAATTACAAATTTTCAGATCTATTGTAGGTCCATTACTTCATTAATCAATATAATCAAATATATACCTTTTCTCCACAATTGTTCTTCTCTATGATGCTTGTCTCACTATTCGTCGGTGTCTGCAGAATCTAGCTCTTCTTTTAGCTTGTTGATCAAGACTAAATGAAGACTTTCTTCTCCTTCAAATTTTCTTTAGCATCTTTCCTCTATTCTCTTATTCAGCCCACACTTTGTAATGAATTGGGTTTGTCTCTATATAGACATGATTACCTCTTTTCTTGGATTTCTTGATTCTTGGCGTGTTCCACAATTCTTGCTAATATATTTAAAGCAAAACTCCTTATTTATCTAAAAGAGATCTTCTTGCCAACTTGGAAAATCAGCTTTAAATAAATTACTTATCTGTGACTTTATCTTGATGATTAAGACAATGATAAGTATCCGTTAAATCTATCTTTAGCTTCTTGATAGCTAAGCATTTTGTCATTTTCTGAACTCTGTGTTCTATCAGTCAACACTTCAGTTAGTCATCGGTGATAACTGACTGTTCCATCGGTGTGACTTTAGTTGTCATTGGGATCTTTGTCTTTTGTTTTCTCCATCGGGCAACACTTAAACTTTGCTCGTTGATAATGCTATGCATTAGCTCATCGAGTAATATTATGACTCTGCTCTTACACTCTGACTGTTGGTGTGCACTCTGTCGGTGTATGCAGTCACTTAGTGAATACTTGACTTGTATGCATTAGTGATAGCATAGTCTTGATTCATCGGTTCTTTGAAGTCTTTCATAAGTATTTCCATGACCATACAGATTATATCAAGTTGACATCAATTAAAATACAATACATTAACTGATTTAATGTCTTGCATGATTATCAACTTAATATCTTCAAACATTCAATCAGTTACATGTCATTAGTCCATATTTGTTTCATGAAAAATGGTATCCATAAAAGTTACCTCTATTGGATCTATTGCTAGATCTAGATCTACACTCATATGTAGCATGGCCATACTTATGACAATTGTAACAATAACCATTAAAAGAGTAAGGTCTATTCATCAGTATTCTCCTACACATTATTTTAGTATGGCCAAGATTTCCACAGTTATAGAAAATAGGTTTGTTAGGTTTCTTACCTAATTTGATTGGATCTACCTTCAGATCTTTTTGCGCCTCCTTAGGTTCAAGTTTAGAAGACTCTCCAACTTAGAATGTTCCTTCTCTTGAATAAACTAGACTGATTGAATTTCCATGTCTTCTTTGACTCTTCAGTTGTTCATCAATATTTTGTGAGCTTTCATTGTATTTCATTACTTTTTCATTTACTTCTCTTTCACTTTCCAGTTCTTTCCTCAATGACTCATTCATCTCCCTAAGTCTTTCATTATCAACTAATACTTGAAGATTATCTGTAGCAGTTTCTTTCATTTGATTCTGATATAGGGTAAATTCATGTCTTAGTTTAAAGATATCTTCACCTTTTTCTTTTAGGGCATCATCAACAAATTTCTTGGCAGCTTCTGCACTCCTTTTTCCTTCTAGATCTTCACACATCCTAATAGACTGACTTTCAAGTTCTCTTTTCAGATTAGCCATATGTTCTTTAAGCTTCTTATTTTTTTCAAACAAATTTTCTACTGCTTCTTCAGATTCTTTAGATGTACTTCCTTCAAAAATTTGTTCTATGTAGTCTTGACTTTAACTCAGTTGATCAACAAGTTCTCTCCTCTTTGCAAGAGAGTGTGTAAACTTTTCCTTTAGCTCCTTAATCATCTTGTTTGCATTATCAAGTTACATATCATACCTATGCTCCTCCATAATAGTGGATCTTTACCCAAGTTTTTAGGCTTATCACCAAAAGGACCTATTCTCTGATACCAATTGTTGGAAATAATAGGTATTGAGAGGGGGATGAATCAATACAAATAGACTCTGATCTCATTCAACCACTGATCTAACTAACCACTGAAATACTTTCCAAAATAAAAAATAAGTAACTGATCCAAATACATGTAAAAGAAAGTAATGACACGCATCCACAAATTCCTTATACATAACACATATATTTTTCACATGGAAACCCTTTTAAGAGGTAAAAAATCATGGTGGGTATGACACCCACAAGCCCAATACTGCAGTATATGAGTTTTCCCTGTTAGGAGCTACAAATACCCTTTCTGAGGGTTCACGCAGTTAGGAGTGACTAGTACACTATTAGGAGTACAATAAGATCAACTATGATATACCTCACTATGAGATTTAAAACCTCAATGAATAAGACACCCTGTTAAAATATTTTAAAAAGGAATTTGTTAGAGTTCACCTGGTTAAGGGGTTTTACTTGCTACAACTATTAGGGAACAAAAAGATAAGTGATCTAGATGTAGCATTTATTGATTATTAGATCCTATAAGTTCTTTGTACTTTTTATTCTTTTTACTCTCTCTTCTCTAATCACAACCTCAAATTAAAATCACAAAACCCTAATCACCCAAAATAACTCTTGGAACTTCTCTCAACAACAACAACTCTCAACGACTCTTCTTTTCAATATGAGCAGTTCCTATATTAACAACTTGTACCGACCTAAAAATTATCTTCGAATGGTTTTCCCATGACAACAACATTTTCCAAATTGATAATCCTGACAAAATAAATATTTACCATGACCACGTTAGGTCAAGATAAGATCTGCAAGTTTATAGCTCCAAGGTAGTTAACACATTTTAACTTCTCTAATGCAACTCCTTAAATCTTCCTTAAATGCTTGCATCAATATTTTAAATACCAATACATTGGATTTATAACCCTTATTCCATGTCTTCATATTGTTAGAAATGATCATACATACTTCACCACTCACCAATTTGTGATCTACCAGCCAGTTGTTCAAGAAAATAAGAGTTCTACCTATCTTAGTGTCTGTGACACTCAAAACTCAATCACCTCTCAACCAAATGAGTTGTGGTTGGAACCACATTTCAATATAATTTGGTTGAAGCTAAATATGTGACCGCTCCTCATAGTTCCATTTGTACCATGATTTCTACCAAATTTATGTTTGTACAGTCTACCGATCTTTTGGACTTAACCAATTTTCAGTATTACCTCCTTACCGATTGTATCTTCACTTTACCTATAGTATATTATGACTTTTAATCACTTAGTTTCATGATACTAACTTAGTTGACATCAATGAAAACCAAATAAATGACTCCTTATTACTGCACCACAATATTCAATAATATCCCAATACAATACCAACAATAATAACACCAAAGATTTTCTTGTGGAAACCTAGATGGGAAAACCACGTGTAGGGATGGCACCCACTAAAATATGCACTCTTCTAAAATACACTTAATTAAGAGATTATCCCTGTTAAAAGCTTATAATAATGCTCGGTTAAGAGCAAGACCCTATTAGGATTCACCCAGTCAAGGGATTTAGCTTTAGCCCTGTTAGGATATTTACGCTATTAGGAGTAACTTGATTAAAGCATTTCAAACCTAGTTAAAGAGTCACTTGGTTAAATGATTTATAATTTAGACCTGTTAGGATCTACATAATTAAGGTATTTGGCTTGATGAAGTTGTTAGGAATCAATAAGTAAATGATCTAAGAAAATAACACTCTCTGCCAATACAAATCCAGTTCAAACTCAATCTCTTCTACACATATAGACAATCTTCTCTCTTATGTATTCTCTCTCAATCACACCTCTGCATCCATGATCTACATTTGTCTATTTCATAATTTTACATATTTAAACAATAAAAGTACTTTAGAAAAAATAACTGCCTTACAAAATGTTTTACAATCTTTATCGGTTAATGAGCTATCCCTAAAACGTGTTACAAATCTAGAACACTTTCTAACAAACATAGGTCAACCTTCTTATTAATTGCACTTAAATTTGACAACCTCCAATAAATTTGATCACAACAATCACAAACATGCCAACTTCTCAATCCTCGTTGATCAACAACAACACTGCGACCCCTCAAACACATAAACACTTTCAGCAACACAGTGCAACATCACCAGTTGAGGATCTAAATGACTATTCTAAAGAACACCTTTGGCTCTTTGTTGAAAAATCTTCTGTCACTTGAAAATTTGCCTTCCGATCATCAAAACATGATGCAGTCGCAACCACAATCTCATGACATATCCAAAATACACATATTATGACCACAAAATCTAAATCTAAACACTATTGACAAAATCATCAAATCATTCTTCCTATGCAACATCCTGATCTTCATGTTAACTTGCCAACCTTCAATCGATAAAAAATCACCCAATACATAAGATAAATATTAACTGTCATAGATATAGAATCTATAGATATCACTTACTCATCATTTATGATCGCACACTCCAATTCTCTCTACAACTCAAAAATTATTCTCTTGAACATACATTAGCATAGTAGGTACATAGTCAACAACAAACACTAAGTTGACATCAATGAAAACATCATAATTGATCAACCTATCACCAGTTCAGCATGAAAACTATACACTACATCAATTATGCCAACAATCCCCCCTTTTGTATTACTGGCAACACCAACAATACTAAGTAATCATCTAGATATTAAAAACAAACTGCTCCCCCTTAGCCGATACATCTTTTCTATTCTCTGATCTCATGTACTTCTCTACTGTTCTCCCAAACATGTTTACTCTATTCATCTCTTCTCACCCTTTTACAATAATTCCAAAGGCACAATAATCCCAATAAATCATCTATTGCAACTATCTTCTTTTCTATCTGACTGCTCCCCCTGAGGAGTAGTCCCCTGATCATCAATCCACTGTGAAATATATCATAATAAATTCACTAGATTGATGCACCTACAACTTCTTAGTTCTGATCAGGTAGGGGTATGACCCCCAGCTTACCTCTAAGGTACTAAAAATTATCCTTAGGTAGTGGCTTGGTGAATATATCTATTCTTTGTTCCTTTGTTGGTACATATTCCAATTTTACCTCTTTCTCCTTCACTTTCTCTCTTATAAAATGATACTTAATTGCAATGTACTTAGTCTTGGAATGCCTCACAAGATTCATGGAAATATTTATAGCACTTGTGTTATCACAAAATATAGTTACCGGCTCAGTCACCTTTTTCCTTCATGCCTTCAAGAATATGCTTCAACCATGCAATATGTATGCAATTTATAGTTACTGCAACATACTCAGCCTTTGTTGTAGATTGTGAGATACAATTATTCTTATTTCTTGTCCATGGCACAAGCCTTTATCCTAGAAATAGTGCACCACCACTTGTACTCTTTCTATCATCAACATTTCCTGCCCAATCAGCATCAGTAAACACACTCAAAGAAAAATCACCATCATGAGCATACCACATATTATAATCAATTTCCCCTTTTAGATATCTAAATATCCTCTTGACTACAACCATATGAGATTCCTTAGGACTTGATTTAAATCTAGCAACTATACCAACTGCTTGAGCAATATCTAGTCTACTATGAACAACATACTACAATTTACTGATCATAGATTTGTAAAAAGTAATATCAAATGCATCAAATTCACCATCTTTAGATAATTTACATCAATTTATCATTGGGGTTCCAACTGGTTTGGAGTCATCCATACCAAAACTACTAGAGACATTAATCTTGTATCTCAACTAGAGAAAAAAAATAGTATGGAAGGCAAATCATAATGTAGAGACAAAGTCTTGTACTATGAATTATCCTTCAAGAATAATATAAAAAAAAATATCAAAGTGACTGAAAATTGAATGCGATCTGATGAAATCTATGAGAAACACAATATCTATATCTTTCAACATGGAATAACCAATTTCACTCCACATTTCAGCAACAAACATAGTAGTAATCAACTAATGATATTAGATAGCCTCATCTTTATGTGATCAACCTATGTAATGTTACCACATCTAGACCTTGATTTGTAAATTTCATTGATTATTATAAGATATTGATACAAAGATTTAAGAAATAAATAAATTTGTGATAGCTTTTAAGACTACTATAAAAAACATAATAATCAATGAATTTTATCATATCAAGGTTTAACATAATAGAAGTACAAAGTATGGTCACAAAAGAGAGATGATATTGTGTGTGTGATTTTTGTACATGTTAAGAGACACAACACTTCAATAAATCATTGCATTAGTGAAAACAAGGGGGTTTAAAAACATAGCAATCACCAAAATCGATCTATTGCTTCCTATCTAGGAGTATGAAAAATGACATAATAGCCCTCAGATTATGCATATTCTAGTGACAAATACAACCTAAGAATGGAAGATTCAATTGAAAAGAAATCTAAATGATTCAAAAACATGCATTCTAGGTCTAGAAATTAAGAGTATAACAATATGACTAAGAAATAAGGTAGAAAGCACTATGAAAATCCCTAAAACATGAGTGTTAATGTTTGTAGCTTAAGTCATATGATCATTAGAATATATATAATACATGTTGATTAATAATAATATATTCATGCTTAGAAAAAATTGGGAAACCAGCTTTCTCTAACCTCGGGTTTTAGGAGAATTTGCTCTGCTAGGGTTTCATGCGTACGGCGTCCTGTCTATGTTTCTGCTCTGGCCCATCCATCTGTCACACCGCATTTACTGCGGGATCTCTTTTGCATTAGGGTTAGCTTTTATTATGGCTCCGGCCAACTTCGGCCCAACAGTTGCTGCTGGTGCATGAGTTGAAGCTTCGGACAGCCATGGTGCCTCCTCTGAACAAACATCCCTGCAAGTTCATCCCGAAGGTCTTTCACGAGGTAACCCTGATATTGTTCTTAATCCACAGGAATTTGATTCTGCTTGTGAATGGTTAGAAAAGCATACGTTGAGTGGATATTTTGTGGGTTTTACTCCTCCTGAAAGTATCCTTAAGGATTGGGTCAACAAGAGCTAGACCCTGCATGGGGTCCATCTTGATGGTGTGCAAAACCTTACCAAAGGTTTTTTCCTTTTCTGGTTTGCTAACCCTTCTCAGGCGGAAGTGGTTTTTAATCGTGGACCTTGGACTGTTAGGTCCTCCCTGTTAGTTTTTCAAAAATGGTCTCGAGACTTCACTGTCTCAGATGACAAAAAACTTAGGGTTCCAGTTTGGGTCAAGTTCCCTGGCCTCCCTTTGCCATGCTGGCCGTTTATTGAGTCTATTGCTAAAACCCTCGGCAAAGTCATTGTCATGGAGCATGACAAATTTTT
>MU226531.1:4769682-4780024 GCA_018584345.1 Thuja plicata
AGAGGGAGTCAAGCTTGAGAAAGTTGACTTTCTCAAGTGGGTTGAGTTCCTAATCATAAAATTAGGAATGTGACAACATTATGAAGTGGGTTAGGATAGGATTAAGATTAGGATTAGGCTTAGCATGAGGGAATAGGTTGGGATGAGTTTGAACTCAGAGTTAAAGTGGTTGAGGTGGATTAGGTTGGGGTTTAGAGAAATATTAATGAAATAAATTAAACTTATTTAATTCATTAAAAAATAGGAATATCAATTATTTAGGCTTCTAAATGCTTTTTAATAATCAATAGGACTGTAGCCAATTTAATTAAATTAATTAGGCTAGGGGATTGGTTCTTTTTGCAAGTGAGCAATCAATTTAAGATTTTATTTAATTTCTTTATGATTAAATACTATAGCCATGTTTTGAATTTGGTTTATTTTTGATTGGTTTGGATTGATTTGAATCTATGGCTATAATAATTAATATAATTTAGTGATAAAAATCACCTAGGACATTAAATTTGATTTTAAAAATGAATTATGCCAAAGTAACATTGTCATGACATAATTGGGGGTATGATCACACTTAGGGCAAATAGGGTCTATAGTTGAAACATACCAAATTCAGGTGATTATAGATATGAATCATCCAAAGACATGAACTAAAGAAAACTTGATTTATTTCAAAGAGATCCTTCCAAAAATTCATAGAAATGTTAAAGGGAAAAGGATTTAGTTCCCTTGTCACAAAAATATATATGTTATATCTAGTTGTAAAAAGAAGACCTTATGGTCTTTTGTCCTGGGTCAAAAACATAAACCTTTTTATCCAAACCATTTTCAAACTCAAACAATATCAAATGATTCTTTATATCTTGTGACTATCCCTTCAAAAAAATTGTGTTATCAGTATATTTTGCTAAGTTTCCTTTTAACCATGTGATATCACTGTCATATTTCTTACATTTATCAGTGAACCACTTTCTCAGATTTACTTCCTTTCTGAAAACTCTTTCTAATTGAATACAAAGATAGGTATTTTTACTATCCAACTCATTTTCCATATTTTGACATTCTTCTAAACCAAACTCCATTTTCTTAATCTTATTTTTAAGTTATTTGATTTCCTTATTTGCACTAATAAGTTGACCTTCATAATCAATTGTGATGATTCATTCAGAACATTTGCCAATTTCACTTACCAAATAAGTTTCATTATCTATTTTAGTTAAAAAACCTTGTAAACTATATACATATCCTTCTGATTTAACTCCCAAAACAATTATTGAACCATTTTTATCCATAATTTGACAATCTAGTGTTGTAAAGATAATTGTAAGCTTGTGTTTACAAATCTGACTGAGACTTTACAAATTGTGAACCATACCCTCAACATAATAAACATTATTTATTGATGTACATTCATTGAGAAAGATAGTACCTGACTCTTTAATTTGGAAACATTCATTATCACCAAATCTAACTGATACAACATCAAAATGTTAAAGTTCCACAAACTTGTTCTTGTCACCAATCATATGGTGAGAACAACCACTATCCAAAATTTAGAATTCTATTTTGGAAAAATGAATTTCCTAATCAGCCATTGCAACCTTTTTAGGTTTCCAAACCCATTTTGTTCTTGAGACTTTATCAAACTTGGTAACCATATATGCTTTATATATTTTTTCTGTATATCCTAGTTTTCCACACTGAAAACATTTAAGTTTGATTAGAAATTAGTAAAGTTTTCCATTCACTAGACTTATGTTTCTTCTGGATGTAACTTTATAGTTATTATTTTTGTTCCCTAAATTTTGTATTTGAGACAATATTCAGAAAATTGAGAGTCAATTTTACCTTTTCCACCTTCCTTAGATGTTTCACCCTATTGTTTATTAGATATACCTGGCAATTACTTGCTAGAGACAAGTTGTTTTTTCAAATCAACTAGTTTAGCCTCTAGAGTGCAACACTTATGTTCTTTGCATTTTAGATTTTCTTGAGTAACCTCAAGAGTGTGCTTTTGTTCTTCAACCTACAGTTTTAAAGCAGAGACAAGTTCTACATCTTCCTATTTTTTAATTCGCTAAACAATTGCTTCCCTTTTTAATTTTTTAACCTCTTTGAGAGAAGCTTTTAGATCTCCTTTAAAGTCAATTTCTAATTCAGATATCTTGGATAAGCTGATGACATGTAACTAATTTAATGTTTGAAGATGTTAAGTTGATCACCAAAATTTAGAAGGATAATGCAAGACATTAAATCAGTTAATAGATTGTATTGTAATTGATGTCAACTTGATATAATCTAATCGGTTATAATCAAAGTGTCAAAGACTTGAGAGAATCAGAGAGATAAAGATTATGATTTTAGTAATGCATAAAAGATAAGTATTCACAAAGTGACTACAAACACTGACAGTTAGTGAAATTCAACGGATATAGATCATCGACAGTCAAGTCACAGTGATGTCCAAGCAAGAACACCATTGAGCATTACCGACGAGTAGAATCACAAGCATACTCGACGGCTAGAAATATAATGTAAACTGATGGAGAAGCCTGAGGAGAATTGGAGTGTTGAACGACGCTATCAGAGAGTTAAACACTGAAAATAATTGGAGTTCAGAAATGACAAAATATCTAGCTTGCCGAGCTAAAAATAGACTTATTTGGTAGTTATTATTGTTTTCATTGACAAGATAAACTAGAGAAAAGTAAATCATTTAAAGCTATTTTGTCCAGTTGGAAAGAAGATCTTAGCGAAATAAAATAGGAGTTTTGCTTTAAATTTGATTTGCTAATATTGTGGATCATGCCAAGATCAAGAAAATAAAGAACCTAACAACGGTGATATCATGTCTATAAAGAGACAACTAAATTCATTACAAATGGGTGTGGGGAGAGAATGAAAAGAGGATGATAAAGAGAAACTGATGAAGAGAAACTTCATATAGTGTTGATCAATCAAGATAAGGAAAGAGCTAATGTTTTCTGTAGACACTGAGCAACAAAGCACAACATCACCGAGAAGAATCAAAGTGGAGTAAAGGTATAACAAAGATATATTGATCATATTATTTTATGAGATTAAAATAGATCTAAAAATATGCAAGTATAAGTTGTATATGTGAATAGATAATACTATTTCAATTTAACCATTGATTCAAAAAGTCTCTTAACTAAGTGAGTTTTAAAGATCCTTTCTATATTAAGATACATCCAATGGAATATCAAAAAGTTTGATCATGAAGATAGCATGAGATGCCAGATACCTATTGATAGGCCAAGTGAGTGTTTGATTAAGGAAGGTAGAATAGAGATGCCCAATATAAAGTGACAGACTAAAATTTTAAATCCGCTAACAAGGTCACACCTAACAGTGTGTTTGTAACCTTTAACAGGGTTGGCTCTTCACTGAGCTCACTTCAAAAGAGTGAAAATTTTGGGTTACCAGTCCCAAGTGGTTTTTCCCCTAACAGGGTTTCCATGTTAAAAATCCATGTATCAATATGTCTATGATTCATTACTTTAGTGTTTTGCATTACACATAACTTAATTAGATTGATTGGTACACTCTAGATAATTTACTTTCTTTTGGTAAATTGACAGATTGCTTTTCGGTAAACATACAGTAGAAGGTTTTACAAAGCATTCCGAGGAGTAGTAATTTGATAAAAGTATTTGGAGGCATTCATCTTATAGGACTGAAGATAACTAGAGGCTTAAAATTGTGGTATTGAGTTTTAAGGGTTGATTATTGGAGTATTTTTGAGGCCACTAATTCACCCCCCTCTCAGTTATTATTAAAAATTGGTATTAGAGCTTGTGTGCTTAGAAAAGGAGTTTAACAACTCAAGCAAAATATCACAAGATGAACAGACGAGATGTGCCCAAGTTGAATAAAGACAACTTTGAATCATGGAAAAGAAGAATAAGAGTCCACCTATCAGGTATTGGAAATGATATTGTTCAATACTTAGATACTGAATATGTGCTGCATATAAGACCTCATACTCTTGAGCAATTAAGAGTTAAGCATGAGCATAACTGCATGATGATAGAACTTGCATCATCACTCTCTGATGCTGAGTTTGAAGATGTCAAAACCCGCACCTCTGCAAAGAAAATGTGGCATAAGTTGAAGCTTGTACATGGAGGAGATGCCAATATACTAAGAGAAAAGGTTGAAAGCCTAAGAGGGAGGTTGACGACCTAAGGATGAAAGAAGGAGAAAATATCACTCAGTATAATTGTAGAATAAAAGAATGCTATCCGAGGAGTTGGAGGTACACTTGAAGAGGAGACAATGGTAAGTAAAATCTTAAGAACCTTACTGCCTATATATACTATTCAATAAATGAGAGCAGTAGCAAACAATATAGTTACTCTAGATAGTCTGATTGATAGAATAATTTCATTTGAGATGAATAACTTTGAAAATAGTGTCTTACCATCTATAGAATTTGCATTCAAATCTTATTTAAAGATAAGTAATTCAATTCATAGACATGCTATTAGAAATGATAGTGATAGTGATAATGAAGATCAGGGACTTGATGAGATTGAAGCACTAATGGCAAGAAGATTGCAGAGAGGCAAAGGTAAATACAAAGGTTAGTTACCACTTGTATGTTTCAATTGTAAAGAGGTCGGACACTTTTATGCAAGATGTCCAAACCAAAAAAAGATGATAGAGGAAATGACAGATCATATGAGAAGAATTTTGATAGTGGTGATAACAGAGATTACCGGAGTAACCAATAATCTAACAAGAGAGATACCCATGACTACAAGGACAAAGGGAAGAAAGCTTGTTACCTAGCTAAGAATAGAGCTGATGACACTGACATTGAATCAGAAGAAGATATTGAGATGGTATTTGTAGCCATGAAGGATGATTCAGATGAAGATGAAGAAAGGTATGTAGAAACTACACTCATATCTAAAGTTAGTAAAAATGATGTCTGGATCATAGATAGTGGTTGCACTCACCATATGACCGGTGATAAAAAAAAGTTTGAGACTTTTGAATACTATAATGGTGGTTGTGTAAGAATGGGTAATGATACACCTTGTCCAGTTGAAAGTAAAGGAACCATAATGTTGAATAACCTAATTGAATGTGGAAATGCTTACTAGGTTAAAGGACTAAATTAAAATTTGTTAAGTGTTTCTCAGTTGAAAAATTTAGGTCACAGGGTAGCATTTGAAAATAAAAAGGCAAATATCTACAGTGAATTAGGAAGGTTGATTGGTACCAGTGAGCAGACAAAAGGCAAAATTTTCTATCTTGATGACACTAACACCACTTGTTTGATGGCTAGAAATGAAGACATGGTTGTGGCATAAGAGATTGTGTCATGTGAAATTTGACAACATGATAAAGATAAGCAACAAAAGGAATGTCAGATTCTTACCGAGCATGACTAAGCCCAAGCATATCATGTGCAAAAGTTGTCAAAAAGGTAAGATGAAAAAGTCTAGTTTCAAGAGAAAAACCCATACATCTAATGCAATTCTAGAATTAGTCCATATAGATCTATGTGGACCTATGAGGACAAAGAGCTACTATGGAGATAGGTATTTTATTCTCTTTGTTGATGATTATTATAGAATGATGATAGCCATATTTTTAAAAGATAAATCAGAAGCATTTAAGATGTTTAAATGGTATAATACTATGGTAGAGAAATAAAGTGAAAAGAAACTGAAATGCTCAAGGTTAGATAGATGAGGAGAATTTAATTCAGCTAAATTCACTGACTATTACAATAAGCATAGAATTAAAAGACAGGTTTCTGCACCAAGAATACCATAACAAAATGGAATTTCTGAAAGGAGAAACAGATCAATTATTGACTGTGCAAGAACATTGATGATTGAGAAAAGCATCACTCAAACTTTTTGGAGGGAAGTTGTCAGTGCTGCTGTCTACACACTAAACATAGTACAATTGAAGGACACAAAGAAGACACCCTATGAGCTCTAGTATAGTCATACACCCAATGTAAGTTACATCAGAATCTTTGGTAGTCAATGTTATATTTTGAAGGATGATAGAAATGGAAAACTTGACTACAAAAGTGAAGAAGGCATCTTCCTAGGGTATTCAACCAAAAGAAATGCTTATAAATGTCTTAACAAGTCATCTAACAAAATCATTGAAAGTGAAAATGTGAAAATGGATGAATTTGCAGAAAAGAATGATAAGGAAAGAAAAAAGGAACTAGAGGACTACAAAAGGTTTGTTTATGTGTGTAAGAAAATACACCTTCATGAAATTAAGATTGAAAGCCACAATTCTATGGAAAGATAAAACAAGTTTAATCTAAGAATTGAAGCTAAGATCTATATCATCTCATGGTTCTCTATCCAAGCTTTGTTAAGAGAGCTCTTAGGCTTAATCTCTCTCAAGGACAATCCTAGAATGAGATATGTATGAAAATTAAATGCTCCAATCTAGCTAGAATGCTCAAAATGCTCAAAAATGCTCCAAGATCATGTGAGAAAATAATAAATGCTCCTAAACATGATATGCTAAAAGTAATGCAAATGCTAAAATTCTCTCAAAAAGCTCTCAAATGCTCCTCATATGCCTATAGTAAGGATGCTTTTGCTCTTGAGTTCTTGGATCCCAAACACAAAGGAAATGGCTTGTATTTATAGCATTTTCCCAAGGGTAGGGAGTAGAGTGAGTTGATCATGATCAAAGCTTGGTTAAGTCAAAAGCTATGAGGTGTTCTCAAATGGAGGGAAATTTGGTTGGTTGTCTCAAAGATATTAGGAATTAAATAACTCCATCATTTAATTAAATTAGCCATGGAAGGGTGATTGGGTTGGATTTGATCCTTTTTGATTTGAACGATACAATTGAGAAATCAATTGCATAATTTGATTAATCCCTTTAGGCTTGAATTTAATTATTTGATTTCATGATTATTTGATCTTTTAATTTGATTTGAATTTTGTCCATTTGATTTGATCCATTTATTTTGCATTGATATTTTGAAGCATTTGGCTAAGATTTATAGTTTGGAATGCTTGAGATACACCTGGTCAATTTTAGGTGTCTATAAATGCCCCTCTTTGAATTGATGTGCAAAGCGCATTGATTCAAAGAAAGCTTGATTGTCCTGATCATTGAGCTGATACTGATGAGCTAATATGAAAACCTGATATGAAAATCCTGATATGAAAATTTTGATATGAAACTTTGATATGAAAATTTTGATATGAAACCCCGATATGAAACTCTGATTGATAAAGTTTGAAATTTTAATGCCCTAGATTTGATACAAGATATGCTGCAGAATCCCAGTTTGATGATATGATGATGCCCAGTCAGAAATGGAATCGTATTGATCGTAGGTAAAAGTTGTTGATGAATAATGCTAATAGGATAGATCCAAGATGATCGCATTTTTGAGAAATGATGATTGAAAAGATATCAAACAAATGCCCCAGTGAGAAGAATATGCAAATGAGGTTTGATTGGGTCAAAAATCTTAGAAAATTGGTTAAAATAGCTTAAATAGGTTGAAAAACTCAAAATTACTATTCATTTTCACTTTTCACTATTGAGATTTTTCTCTGAGCCTCTGATGACTGATAGGGATGGTGGTCCCCATACGAGAGCACAGCTTCGAGTGAGCACGCCGATATCAGAGACCTCCTGACTACGGGCCTCTGGTGAGTGGTTCGAACCCTCTTGGTGCATTTATTGCTTTGAAAATTGCATTTAATGCATTTTTTTATTGCTTTTTAGAAAATGATTAGCAAAATGCCACGTAGGATAGGTAAAATGCTGCGTAGGGTAGTAAAAAGCCGTGTCCGCACTGTGAAAAGCCACGTACGTGCAATCCTTAGCTGCGTAGGAGCTAGGTCAGAATTGCCACCCAAAATATGAAATGCATCGCCTGAAAACACCATGTTTTAAAAGATGTGTATGATGTTTGAAAATTTGGGTAAGCTTGTAAAAGGCCACCTAATTGGTAAAGCACCGCCTCCATGTGGGAAAGAGCCACTTTTAAAGAGTAAAAAGCCACTTAGCTTAAAAAGCTACGTATACTCAGTTAAGTGCCGCCTACCATAAAGTTGAAAGTTGATTATAGGAAAATAGATGAACTTAGTTTGATTGATCATCCAGATGACTCAATTAGGTTTCAAGCTAGAAAATGTTCATCCAAAATGTCACGTAGTGTTTAGGATGTTAGAAAAGTCATAATGATGAATGTTTGATAGGTCAATCAGATATGATAAAAAATGATTACAAATTGTCCTTGTGTCTCATGATATAGAGGTTAGGAGCAATAAGTTGATAAGCTCAAGTTAGAGTGAAGATAGATTTAATATTTTGTGATTGACTTAGAATGATTCATCAAGAGAAAAACTAACATGATGCACTTTATTTCAAAATGTAGGAGCATTATTGCAAGTTGCAGGTGTGAGGTGTAGTATTATAGATATTTGATCTGGTAGATGAGGTTATGCCTCCTGAGTGGCATACTATTGAGACTTGTGGACTTAGTTTCCTCTTAGATCTTCCTCAGTTTTAGTTGAACTGAGGTTTATTGACAGCTATGGCAGAGCCATGGAACTCTGACCATAATACCTTTTATTTACCTCTAGGCGAGATGACTATTACGCTAGAGGATGTATATAGACTATTAAGGATCCCAACTCATGGAGAGAAGGTGTATTATGATGCAGTATATGATAGCAGTGTTTGCAGATGGGTGTTTGGAGACAACACCATTGATGATGATTGTATTACTTGGGCACAATTTGCCTCATTTCCCACCCTACCAGCATTATTAGGAGCTGTGATAGGGGGATTATTATTGCTAGATAGGAGAGGTCATGGTTTTGTAGTTGGATGGGGCTAGATTATAGAGGACCTGATTGCTCGTCCACAGAGATTGGATTGGGGTTCCTGTGTGTTGGCGCAGTTGTATCATGATTTGCATGAGATTGTATATCGACGCAGTGCAACTATTTCTGTAGGTGCAGTATTGTTACAGTTATGGACATGGGAGCATATACCTATTACTAGGCCATTCTCAGTGCAAGTGCAGGCTTGTGGTTACCCTTATGCATTTTTGTATGATGGCATGGTTATCCATCATCATTTGGGCAAGGTTGATTTTTGGAGACGCATGATTGAGGATATTGATCAGGTGGTATGGAGGTCATATATATAGTGTGAGAGGTGGTGAGAGGATGATGATGAGTTACCCTATATGTTTGCACCTTGATGGATGATAGGTTGATCACCATTGGTGATTGAGAGATTTTGCTATGGGAGAGTGCTAAGCCAATTCGGCTGGATGCAGGATATGCCGCAGGTTATGGCACTATATTCCTGAGTACAAGCTGAGAGGTTGATGTGGGGAGCACAAGTTGACTACCAGTTAGCCTATCTATAGATAGATTAGCTAGGATATGGTGGTTGGGATCTGATGCCATAGGTGGTAGATGCGGGGATGTCAGCAGAGTATCGAGAGTGGTTTCTACGACATCGATTCANGAGATTCACAGATCTAGTAGATCCTATCTCTGATGTCAACGAGCTCTCTAATGATGATGATGATGGTGGAGATGATGGGGATGATGGTAGTAGACCATGCCAGCATAGAGTTCATAGGGAACCTAGAGTGCCATAGGTACAGAGAGCAGCTAGGCCTCAGATGAGAGGAGGACATGTGAGAGGCCAAAGTGGTGGTTTTAGGTAGCCTAGGCAGAGGTGAGCAGGTGGACAAGTGCCTCAAGGTCAGGCTCCTTTGAGAGTGAATGAAGATTGGGCCAGGCATAGGCATAGATGGGTCCAAGTGGCTAGACAAGTTCTTGGACAAATACCATAGGTTGACCCATAGGTCAGCACAACACAGGTTATACTGCAGGTACCCTTATCACCTCAGGCACCGCAGGCTCTGCCAGCATCACAGGCACCTCCAGTGCCTCCAGATTTATATGATATAGTGCAGGATGTTTGGGGGTTACAGGTTGGGATGACTGCAGTTACAACGAGATTAGATCAGGTCATGACCATGCTGCAGCAGTTTGTTGCTACTCTGGCTTAGTTACCGACCAGTGCGAGCACTAGTCAGGCACCTCCTGGTGCACAGGATAGAGCAGGTGATAGGGATCCCGATGGTGTAGGGTGTTTAGGCATAGGTTTAGCTGGAGATGGATCAAGTGCCCCTACTGGGTCATGAGATAGATATGGACTCAGGATGTATAGCATTGTATCATATGTATATTTTGATCAGGACTTTGATGTATGGACCATTGTATTGATGTATCTTTGATGTACTGATTATGTTATAGACATTGATGATGGACATTTATCTATGATG
>MU226531.1:4798470-4854131 GCA_018584345.1 Thuja plicata
ATCACTTTATCCTAAGCCTTTATTTAATTAAAAGGAATTTCCTCCTCTTTTATTTAAATAAAAAATCCTCACTTTTCTTCTTATCCTATGTTGCACAAATAAAGCATTATTCTTATTTTATAAAAAGTAAAAAGACACAAAAGTCAACTCCTATCTTCCTATTGGAGGATATTTGTGCACAAGGATCAAGCTTCTTTTTTTCTCAACCTTTGATTAAGACTTTTGCCTTTTAATCTCAATGGTCCATTTTATCTCACTTCTTATAAAAGGAGAGCTCTCTCATTCATTTTCATTTCTTAAGTTTTCATGCTAATATTATGCTGCAGGTTTTCCAGGTCATTTGGAGCTCTTTGAAGACATTCTACATCCAAGCTTTGAAGACTTGTTATTGCATTTTCATTGTAGTTGCATATTTTCTTTCTTAGTTGCATTATCATGGCATATTAGTTTAGATTTTCTTTTATTGAACAGAATAATCTCACATAGTCTAAATAGGAAGGATTGGTAACACTTGTTTTTTCCTTTCATAGATTAGTTGCATTATACTTTTATTTTTATAGCTTAGCTTGCATTATCATTTAGATTTGCATTGCATTGCATACATTTGGTTTCATTGGAGATATTGACATTTTTGCCCTTGTTTTCATTTTGAATCTCTCATTGTATGGTTTATTGGCAAGGTCATGAGTTTATAGCTCTAGCTGAGAGCAATTTTACAAATCTTGCAACTCCATGCATAAGGAGCTATGGATCGATTTGTGAGGGCTCATTCTTGAGTTTCCTTGCATGTAAGGATTCATAGAAGTGCACTAATTTTGTGTGTACAATCATTAGGGTCCATATAACCTCCGTTATTGGTGTTGTTCATCCCTTGATTGTTAGGATCTATGTTTGTCCCTCTGTTGGTATTGTTGTTGGATCCTTTGTTGTTAGGATCAACATTTCCTTGTTTGGTCATATCCTTGTTTACATGATTAATCTGATTGGGATCTATATGACCAAATGGGAAAGACATCCTCAGTTCTATGTCTTTGATGGGTTCGTGTATGAGATTCATAGAAAAAGGATCACTTGGGAAGGGACACTCTTGTCTCAGATAAGACCCGTCCGGTTGTAGGGTAGTCTTGATGTAATGTGATCGAGTACAAACTGACATTAACATATGTCAAATAAAGAGCTCAGGTTTACAAACTCGCTTAAATGACCAATCCATGTATAAATTTGTAAAATGCCCAATAGAGGTGGATTCTGATCAAGATAGGTATCCACAGTGATATAATGTCCAAAAGGGTATCCAAAAATCAAATTTTCTTATTTTCAAACTTTTGGCAGGTACCCACTATTTTCCTTTTAAAAATTCTAGGTGACTCTTACTTGTGTGTAGGCAGCCTTTAAATGATAATGTGCGGTTACTAGAAAATCTCTACATGGCGCTCTGGAGTTGGCAGGTGGTGTTTGTCTATAGTCAAGCGGTTTTGGAATGTTTTTACGTGATTCTTTCTGGTTAACAAGCGACTGTTTGATGTTACTAAGAGGCATTTTATGTTTAACAAGCAGCCTAGCTTTGTTTGTAAGCGGCTCAAAAATGATTATACACGGCGCTTTGCTAATCAGAGTTGATTTTGACTATTTTATTGATGTTTTCAGAGTTTAAAATTTTAAGGTCTTTGGTCAGATTTATCAAAAAATATTCTTGCATGAAAATGAAGTACAAACTCAACACATGTAAAATTTGCATCATATCTCTAAAAAACACACTAAAAGTGTATGTTCTCATATGTTTTAATAGGTTTACACAAGAATGTCTTCCAAGCAATCTACCTTAGCATCAAAAAATTTGGCTTTTAAATCAAGGCTCTACAAAGGTAGGTCTGCTATTTTATCAGGTCTCAACCTATTCCGGTCTAAACCTTGACAAGATCCTTTACCCCTTTGAGGGATTCCCACATGCACAAAAGTATGATTTTGCGCAATCCCGAAGGACTACTAGAGGAAGTGAGGATGGCTTGCACAAGCTTTAGTCACTTTCTAATTAAGAAAAAGTACATTATTTATAGTGGGTTGGATGATATTGTGGTAAAAGCAAATATCTCCCACCTTGGGTCGTTCCCTCTCACCGTCCTTGTAAGACAAATCTTGGGAGGCAGGCCCTTTAAAGCTCTAATTAGCTAGCATGTTCATGAAAACTAGGAATTGAACTTGGTCCATCAAGTTCGGGAATTTGATTCACTCAAAGAGTGAAGAGCATATCCCTATTGTTTTCCTTTTGTTCCAAACACTTCAAACAAATTTATTCATTTTCAACCTCTTGACAAGGAGGTTCTTAGAATTGAAATGTGTGGTTCAATTGCTTACCCTTATATTTCTACCAAATTGGCTTTGCATGTTTGGCTTTTTGATTCACTTCAAAAAGTGAAGAGCATATGCCTAATGCTTGTTCAATTTGGACAAAATAGAGGATTTTCTACTTATGCTAGATTTAAAAGGAAGCCACAATTTGATCAAATGCAAGCTTGATGAGATAAGTACCTGATTTCAAAGATAGCAAAAGGCTAGGCACATTTTTGAGTATTTGTCTTGTTTTTACTCACCTAGTGGCGATCGTTCCCACTCCATCTCCTCCAACAAGTTAGTCAACACAAAGCACAGTAAAATGAAGAAAACTTAAAAAAACCTTAAATGACACAAATACCTCCTAAAAGCTCTTTTCAAATGAACAATTTATCAATTAAAGCCTTTAAAGAAGTAAGCATGCAAACTCAATTAGAGAGTAGGAAATTTTTGTTTATATGCAAAGAACACCTTAATGTAATGATCATACAAATGCTCTTCCTGAAACAAACTCTCTAATAAATTTGCATTATGTATCTCTTTATCATTCTTGGTTTTGAGTCTTACCTCTTTGCTAGGCTTGGAGATTCGCTTCTCTGGTTTTTGTACCTTTGGGTGATTTTTCATCTGCAGAATAGGAAAACACAGAGAATTACACAAGTGACAAAATTAATTAAAACCTAATTTAAAGCAAAAGAGATTATGCAGCATTTAAAAGCTAAACAACCGCTATCAAATATTACTAAGCATAATTTAAAGCTTTAAACACGGCTGTTAAATTCTTAAACATGGCTCTTAAAATACCACAGGCGGCTAAATAAAAGCAGCAAGCGGTATGGGAAATATAAAATGTGGTTAGAGATGGCTGGTAGGCGGTTGTTAAAAAGTCACAGGCAGTGCACTTTATCTAACAGGTGGCATGATTTATCTGGTAGGCGGCCCACTTTATCTCAGACACGACAGCATAAAGAAAGACGGAGATGAATCAAGCTTTGTAGACGGCATTTTGTTGTTCGTAGGTGGCTCTTTGCATCGCATATGTGGCTCTTCTCCTATTTTCTGCAAGAAAAACACCGAGAACAAAGAAAAAAGACCAAATATTATCACAAAAATGTTAGTAAAGAGGCTTAGAGCCCCACGGTGGGTGCCATTATGTGTGTAAGAAAATACACCTTCATGAAATTAAGATTGAAAGCCACAATTCTATGGAAAGATAAAACAAGTTTCATCTACGAATTGAAGCTAAGATCTATATCATCTCATGGTTCTCTATCCAAGCTTTGTTAAGAGAGCTCTTAGGCTTAATCTCTCTCAAGGAAAATCCTAGAATGAGATATGTATGAAAATTAAATACTCCAATCTAGCTAGAATGCTCAAAATGCTCAAAAATGCTCCAAGATCATGTGAGAAAATAACAAATTCTCCTAAACATGATATCCTAAAAGTAATGCAAATGCTAAAATTCTCTCAAAAAGCTCTCAAATGTTCCTCATATGCCTATAGTAAGGATGCTTTTGCTCTTGAATTCTTGGATCCCAAACACGAAGGAAATGGCTTGTATTTATAGCATTTTCCCAAGGGTAGGGGGTAGAGTGAGTTGATCATGATCAAAGCTTGGTTAAGTCAAAAGCTTTGAGGTGTTCTCAAATGGAGGGAAAGTTGGTTGGTTGTCTCAAAGATATTAGGAATTAAATAACTCCATCATTTAATTAAATTAGCCATAGAAGGGTGATTGGGTTGGATTTGACCCTTTTTGATTTGAACTATACAATTGAGAAATCAATTGCATAATTTGATTAATCCCTTTAGGCTTGAATTTAATTATTTGATTTTATGATTATTTGATCTTTTAATTTGATTTGAATTTTGTCCATTTGATTTGATCCATTTTTTTTGCATTGATATTTTGAAGTATTTGGCTGAGATTTATAGTTTGGAATTCTTGAGATACACCTGGCCAATTTTAGGTGTCTATAATTTATACAGAACCTGACACTCTACCTGAGAAATAGTGTGTCACTCCTGAGCATCTGAACATTACACCTGAGCATCAGGCTGCAATTACCGAAAATCAGGATAATCCTCAAGATGATGTTCCAAACAATGGAGATGAGAATGAAGGTGAATAAGATGATCAGAATGATGAAAAAATAACTAAACCAAAACTTTCCAATTATGTCATAAGACATCATCCACAAAATCAAATCATAGGAGACAAGAAGGTTGGAACAAGAACAAGAAGTAAGTCACTGAACACAAGATGTTTACTTTGTGATTTTGAGCCTAAATCTATTTACAATGCACTTGAGAATGAAGTATGGGTCAATGCTATGAATGAAGAGATAGAAAAGATTGAGAATAACAACACATGGATAGTAGTACCAAGATCAGATGACAAGAATGTCATCGGTACCAAATGGATATTCAGAAACAAGCTGAATGAGAATTGAGAAGTCACTAGAAACAAAGCAAGATTAGTATGCAAGGGATATGCACAAGAAGAAGGTATTGATTATGGTGAAACCTTTGCACCCGTTGCTAGAATAGAAGGATTTAGAATCTTACTTGCTTATGCTGCATTTAAAGGATTCAAAGTATACCAGATGGATGTCAAATCTGCATTCCTAGATGGAATACTTGAAGAAAAGGTATACATTGAACAACCAGAAGTGTTCATTTATCCAGACAAGAGAAACATGGTATGTAGACTACATAAAGCCTTGTATGGATTGAAACAAGCACCTAGAACCTGGTATGAAAGACTTCACTCATATCTCATTAGCATAAAATTTGTTAGAACAAGTGAAAATAACAATATGTACTTAAAAGAAGATACCCATGGTAATATTCTGATTGCTAAAATTTTTGTTGATGATATCATTTTTGGGGGAAATGAATTGCTATGCAAATCCTTTGCTAATGAAATGAGTAAGGAATTTGAAATGTCTATGTTTTGGGATATCAAATTCTTTCTTGGTCTACAAATTCTTCAACAAAATATAGACATTTATATCACTCAGTTTAAATACATCAAGGAAGTGTTGAAGACCTTCAAGATGGAAGATTCCAAACTAGTTGGAAAACCTATGGCTACTGGATGCAAGCTGACAAAAGAAGACAAGAAAAATGAGGTAAACCAAACATTATATAGATCAATGATTGGTAAATTGATGTATGTTGTTCTTACCAGACCAGATATAGCACATGCAGTAGGGATAGTTGCAAGATTCTCTGCTAATCTCAAGGAATCACATATGAATGCTATCAAATTTTTTTTGAGATATCTGAAGAACACTAAGGACTATGGCTTATGGTACAAGAGAGAAGGAAAATTTGAGCCACAAGTCTATACAGATGCTGATTGGGCTAGAAACATTGATGACCGAAAGAGCACAATTGGATGAGCATTCTTCATGGGTGACAGACTTGTCACATGGATAAACAAGAAGCAAGGATGCATATCTAAATCCACTATAGAAGCAGAGTATGTGGCTACTTCTGCAAATTGCTCAAATATTTCATGGATCAAACAATTGCTGGAAGGTATGAATATGAAGATTATTGAACCAATAATTATATACAGTGATAACACCAGTGCAATTAAAATTTAAAAGAATCTAGTCATGCATGATAAGACTAAACATATTGCTATCAAGTATCACTATCTAAGGGAACAAGTGCAAGAAAAAGAAGTAACACTGGAATATTCTCAATCAAAGGAACAGTTAGTTGACATATTCACCAAGCCATTACTAAAGGATACTTTTGAGTACCTGAGATAGAGACTAGGGGTCCAATCCTTGTCTATTGATCAGTAAGCTGACTAAGAGGTTGCATCAGTGTATACCAAATCTGAAGATTAGTCATGTTGATGCAAACACAGAGATGGACAACAATAGATACATCTATACATTACAAGGTACATATCTGCACCGAAAATTAGAACTTTGTATTGCTGATGGATAGGGAAATTCAAGGAATATATTATGCAAAGGGATGGAACATGATATAGATGAGAAATCAAGGAGAAGTATTTTTGTTTGGCATTGTTTTTAAAGGGAGAGATATTCTCATTATCATCAGGGAGAAATCTGCTTTATCATACAAAGGGAGAGATGATTCTGAGATGATTCCATGATAATACAAAAGGGAGAGATATGATAAAGGGAGAGATTATATCATTATCCATGAAGAGAAGTTCCTGAGAATCAAAAGGAATAAGTTAATCAATATTATAAGGGAGAGAAAATGACTACATATGAAATATCCATCTAAGGGAGAGAAGTAACAAAGGGAGAGAGTTCAGACCAAGAGAAAGATTGATGTCAAAGGAAAAAGAGATTATAAAGAAGAGGAACATTCAAGGCAAAGCACATATCATAAAAGAGACATCAGATGATACATCTATATAGGAAATGGATTGAAGATTGAAGACAACCACTCTGCAAGAAACAATCTAAGCTATTTGAGCTTATCGAGAGCCAGACATTTGTAATAGTTACATTAGGAAAGCTTGATAAAACTGTATATTTCATATTGTATTTGTGATAGTATAGTATGATAATGTAGTATGTTTCAATCAATGCCAAAGGGAGAGATTGATGACATGTAACTGATTGAATGTTTGAAGATGTTAAGTTGATCACCAAAATACAGAAAGATAATGCAACACATTAAATCAGTTAATGGATTGTATTGTCATTGAAGTCAACTTGATATAATCTAATCAGTTATAATCAAAGTGTCAAAGACTTCAGAGAATCAGAGAGATAAAGATTATGCTTTCAGTAATGCATAAAAGACAAGTATTCACAAAGTGACTACAAACACCGATAGTTAGTGAAACCCGACGGGCAAAGATCACCGAAAGTCAAGTCACAGTGATTCTTGAGCAAGAAAACCGATCAGCATTACCGATGAGAAGGATCACAAGCATAACCGATGGCTAGAAACATAATGTAAACCAACGGAGAAGCCGGAAGAGAACTGGAGTGTTGACTTATGCTATCAGAGAGTTAAACACCAAAAATAATTGGAGTTCAGAAATGAAAAAATATATAGCTGGCAAAGCTAAATATAGACTTATCTGGTAGTTATCATTGTTTTCATCGGCAAGATAAGCCAGAGATAATTAAATGATTTAAAGTTGTTTTGTCTAGTTGGTAAGAAGATCTCATCAAGATAAAACAAGATTTTTTGTTTAAATCTAATTGGCTATGATTGTGGATTACGCCAAGATCAAGAAAATCAAGAACCTTACAATGGTGATATCATGTCTATAAATAGAAAACTCAATTCATTATGAACGGGTGTGGGGAGAGAATGAAAAGAGGATGCTAAAGAGAAAATGATGAAGAGAAACTTCATATAGTGCTAATGAATCAAGCTAAGGAAAGAGCTAAAATTTTCTGTGGACACCGAGCAACAAAGCACAACATCACTGAGCAGAATCAAAGTGGAGCAAAGGTATAACAGAGATATATTGATCATATTATTTTATGAGATTATAATAGATCTAAAAATCTGCAAGTATAAGTTGTATATGTGAATAGATCATACTATTTCATTTTAACCATTGATTTAGAAAGTCTCTTAACCGAGCGGGATTTAAATATCCTTTCTATATTGAGATACATCCAATGGAGTATCAAAAATTTTTCTCATGAAGATAGCATGAGATGCCAGATACCTATTGACAGGCCAAGTGAGTGTTTGATCAAGGAAGGTAGCATAGAGATGCCCGATATCAAGTGACAGACTAAACTTTTAAATCCTCTAAAAAGGTCACATCTAATAGTGTGTTTGTAACCTTTAACATGGTTGGCTCTTCATCGAGCTCACTTCAGAAGATTCAAAATTTTGTGTTACCGGTCCCAAGTGGTTTTTCCCTTAACAGGGTTTCCACGATAAAAATCCATGTGTCAATGTGTCCATGAGTCATTACTTTAGTGTTTTACAATACACATAACTTAATTGGATTGATTGGTATACTCTAGATAATTTACTGTCTTTCAATAAATTGACAGACTTCTTTTCGGTAAACATACAGTAGAAGGTTTTACAAAGCATTTCGAGGAGTAGTAATTTGATAAAAGTATTTGGAGGCATTCATCTTATAGGACTAAAGATAACTAGAGGCTTAATATTGTGGTACTGAGTTTTAAAGGTTGATTATTGGAGTATTTTTGAGTCCATAGATTTACCCTCCCTCTCAGTTATTACTAACATAAGCTACTTTCTTGAAATAAAATTGTAGTTACAATAGCCATGAATAAAGTTTCTTCATTACCTTCAAGTGGTTCATATGAACCACTGCCAGTAATTGTTGGGATAATAGAAAGGTGTGTACTAAGAGGGGAGGGGTGAATTAGTACCCTTATAAACTTTCAAACAAATCTTTATAACCAAGTGTTCTGTTATAACCGACTGAGTAGATAACATTCACCAAACATGCAATATCACTACTGAAATGTAAATGCATGTAATGTAAACAATAAACATACATAAAATTTAAGTACACATGACACTAGTATTTTGGTATCACAGGAAACCCCTGTTAGAAGGTAAAAACTATGGTGGGGATGAGACCCACAAAACTTCACTACTGTAGTAAATAAAGTAGCCCGTTAAAGCTTACAAAGATTGATCACTTCTGGTATACCACCTAAAAAAGAATATTATTGCTGATGTGAACATATTACAATCTCTATATTGTGAATATAGACCCTTTAAGTGCATATAAATCTATCACCTTATTGTGAATGATAATACCTTATGTTCTTCTTGGCAGCCTTGCCTCTATTCTAAAAACTGAATTCTTGCACTGTAGTCCTTGTCCTAAAACCCTGTCTGATCTCTGATGTCCATAGTATGGAAGCTACTTGATCATTACTTGATCAACATACAATAAAAATGACATCATGACATTACATATATCAAAATTCTTGACCTAATTAGGGTTTTACAATATCTTAAAAAACCTAAGATCAATGGTGTACAACATTTACCTTAATCATCTAAACATAGGAGATATAAAAAATTAATGTTGTGAATCCATAATTAATGTTCTCATCGATCATTATAAACTGTTATCTTGTTCAAAAAAATTTGTTACCTATATTGATCTACCATTACAAACTTTTATGTGACCGCTGGTCTGCTCAGTAAATACTGTCTCTCGGTGCTCGATGTTCTCTGTGTATCTCAGTGTAAAATGTGTGCTTAGTGTACACTGTTTCTCGGTAAAGTCTATCTGCTTGGTGATCATTGTAGTTGGTTAAATCTATACATGATCAGTGCACTCGGTTAACTTTGCACTTCGGTGATCATACTGACTAATTTTGTCTATGTCTTTGTTACCGACTGTTAGTTTGAATGCTTGAATACTAATGAAAATCTTCAAAGCTCATTTGGAGTAACAAGTAATATCAACATATAAAGCTTTGTTCTTTTAAAAAAAAAAATATTTTTGAAACTTAACTGCTTCTTTTCCTTAGATGATTTTTTGGTGTCTTCTTCATTACTATCAATATCCTTGTTGGGACATTGAGCAGAATAGTCACCTGTTCTATCACAAGAGAAACACTTGAAATGGAATTTGCCTTTGTATCTACCTAAACCTCTTCTAAGCTTGCTAAAAAAGGCAATTTTAGTATTATCAACTTGATCTAATTCATAATTTATATCTACTTTAGTACATTTAAAAGAATATTCTTTGTTAGGTGGTATACTAGAAGTGATCAATCTTTGAAAGATTTAACAAGCTACTTTATTTACTACAGTAGTGAAGTTTTGTGGGTCTCATCTCCATCACAGTTTTTACCTTCTAAAAGGGGGTTTCTATGATACCAAAATACTAGTGTCATGTGTACTTAAATTTGATGTATGTTTATTGTTTACATTACATGCATTTACATTTCAGTAGTGACATTACATGTTTGGTGAATGTTATCTACTCAGTCAGTTATAACAAAACAATTGGTTATAAAGATTTGTTTGAAATTTTATAAGGACACTAATTCACCTCTCCCCTCTTAGTACACACATTTCTATTATTGCAACAATTACTGACAGTGGTTCAGATGAACCACTTGAAGGCAACGAAGAAAATTTATTCATGGCTATTGTAACTACAATTTGTTTTTCAAGAAAGTAGCTTATCCAAGACATCTGAATTAGAAATTTACTTTAAAGGAGATCTAAAGGCTTCTCTCAAAGAGGTTAAAAAATTAAAAAGGGAAGCAATTGTTTAGCGAATTAAAAATTAGGAAGATGTAGAACTTGTCTCTGCTTTAAAACTATAGGTTGAAGAACAAAATCACACTCTTGAGGTTACTCAAGAAAAGCTAAAATGCAAAGAACATGAGTGTTGCACTCTAGAGGCTAAAGTAGTTGATTTGAAAAAACAAGTTGGTATATCTAATAAACAATAGGGTAAAACATCTAAGTAAGGTGGAAAAGGTAAAATTGACTCTCAATTTTCTGAATATTGTCTCAAATGCAAAATTTTAGGGAACAAAACTAATACTATAAAGCTACATCCATAAGAAACATAAGTCTAGTGAATGGAAAACTTTATCAGTTTCTAATCAAACTTAAATGTTTTCAGTATGGAAAACTAGGATATATAGAAAAAATATATAAATCATCTATGGTTACCAAGTCTGATAAAGTCTCAAGAACAAAATGGGTTTGGAAACCTAAAAAGGTTGCAATGGTTTCTTAGGAAATTCATTTTTCCAAAATAGAAGTCTAAATTTCGAATAGTGGTTGTTCTCACCATATGACTGGTGACAAGATCAAGTTTGTGGGACTTCAACATTTTGATGTTGTGTTAGTTAGATTTTGTGATAATGAATGTTTTCAAATTAAAGAGTCAGGTACTATCTTTCTCAATGATTGTACATCAATAACTAATGTTTATTATTTTGAGGGTATGGTTCACAATTTGTAAAGTGTCAGACAGATTTGTAAACACAAGCTTACAATTATCTTTCCAACACTAGACTGTAAAATTATGGAGAAAATTGGTAGAATCATTGTTGCAGGAGTTAAATCAGAAGGATATGTGTACAATTTACAAGGTGTTTTAACTAAAATAGATAATGAAACTTATTTGGTAAGTGAAATTCATGAATGTTCTGATTGAATCATCATAATTGATTATGAAGGTCAACTTATTAGTGCAAATAAGGAAATCAAATAACTTAAAAAGAAGATTAAGAAAATGAGTTTGGTTTAGAAGAATGTCAAAATACTGAAAAATGAGTTGGATAGTAAAAATAACTATCTTTGTAATCAATTAGAAAGATTTTTCAGAAAGGAAGTAAATCTTAGAAAGTGGTTTACTGATAAATGTAAGAAATATGATAGTGATTGTTACCCTAATTTGCAGCATGCATCAAAACGACCACAAATAGGAAAATTGCATTTTAGAAGAGTCCAATTAATACTATCCTTCAGATATTATTAATTAACATTACATTCATTGTCAAAAATTATCATTTATGCTTTAAGAATTGATCATATTCCAGAATTTCAAATTTATAATTGATCAATTACATTGTGCATTCAAACTGAATGTAATATACAAGTGCCTTTTCATATTTCTTTTCATGTCAAATAGATAGTACATTGCAGAATATAAAGAAAGATTAAAGTATGGAGTAGGGGTCCCATGCATTGCCTTGTGGTTGAGTTGTTGGTTGGTTGTCTGTCAGGTCCTAGATCTCCAAAGTCCATGTCTTCATCTATATTTAGGTCTTGTAGGGTTCAACCTGCATCATGAGAAGAAGAGGGGTGTTAGATCTAGTTGGATCTAAGAAATACATGGAACCAAACAACATACAATCAATTCTTATAAAACTGCATATCAATCTGATGAAATCAATGTAACAAGAAAACATGCATCCATAATATCTGAAACATAGTATTAAAGGGACTTGTTCTAAACGTGGACCCTTTTTCTATTTATGGTCACTTTGACGCATGTTATTCTTGTCCTTATAACCAGAAATTTGAATGAAAGGGACTTAGCATTTCCATCTGAGAAACCTTTTTCAAAAATTTGATCAACCTGTTAGGATAGTAAATACAAATGAATTCACCAACATTCATGAATGAGTGTCATCCTGGATGACACTCACCCACAAAAATTAATGGATTTATTCTATCTACTGTCCTAACAAATTGACTGGTGATATATGTGCAAAAAAATGATCATATGATTAAATGCATGAAGCAAAAAGGAAATACAGTGGATGTCACGAGCCCGTGCTCGAACTTCACATAAGCCATTACATGCAAGAAATATGGTTTACATCTTAGGAGGTTACTACTCACATGCATAAGAAGGACAAGATGCAGATACATGAAAAGTTCAAAAGATGCTACAGGAGACACATGATCAAAGAAGGATGCAGAATTGAAAATATGAAGTTCACTATCTTCATACAAGTAAAAAAAGTTCAAGAGATGCTGTTACAATAGGTATACTAAGTACAGACAACAGTTAAAATTTCAATTTTGAATATCAAGATTGAAAACCACATGCCTAGAGATTGTGCATATATTCTATAAAATGAAAAGATGCTGTTATGTTTATTAAACAATTGGATTTGCAAAGAGAATGATGTATAAAAAGAAATGTAAAGGCTGCAAGTAAGAACAAAGATCAAGAATTTCAATATTAGCATGTTTTTATGCTAATGAACATACACAGAAGACAGATATTATGAACAAAATACTAGAAATTATCCATAGAAAAGGTTCATTAGATGATATCATATTTAATGGTTATGAAAGAATACAATTTCATACCTTCAAACAAAGTTTCATAAGGATATCTTTAATGTAGGGCATTTTAACAAATATATCTTGTACTTCTGTATTAAAAGATAATATACATTCATGATAACAGTGCAGGGTATACAGTCTTGATCATGAAACATACATACGAGTTAGGGTTCCTATTCTGAGTATGTCCCATGGGAGTCACGAGCCCGTGCTCGAACTCCATGGGTTTTATCTCATATACATTTTTTAAGAAAAGAAAAGTGTGTTTTTTGCATTTAGAGAAATAATCTTTTTCATAATATTTTAAACATATTGTCTTTCCATTTTTTATGAAATTCTCATATTATTACCATTAAAACTAAATGTTTTGTTTTTACAAGAATACTGGAAAGAGAGATTTTTTGTGTTTTGTAGACAAAACAGAGTAAATAATGTTTGGCTTGGACAAATGATTTGTTTATACTGCAGTGATTGTGTTCAAAGATAGCAAGAGGAGTGCTATTAAAGAAAAAAGAAAAAAAGAACAACAAAGTGACAATAGACAACAAAGTGACAACAGAGCTTAAGAAAATGATGTTCTATGATATAATGGTGGAGTCGACAACAAACAAAGAACCAATAAGACCCCATTATTATCAACATTCCTACAACAGTGTAACAAGAAATGTGAAAGACTACAGTAAAAAAATATGAAAAGATCACTTATCTGAAGAAGCTTGAGTTCTTTAAAGACAAGCAGTGGTGGCCGCAGATAGCAAATTTTGTTTCCACCTTCATACACTGTGAGTTCAAGGCTGAGTTTCATAGGTAGCTCGACACCATGGCTTCATTTATGCCAAGCTCGTGGTGGTGGTCTGTCAAGTTGGAGTTATCTCATTGTCAAAACCACGAGTTTGAAGCCAGGAATGCAGCGCCATATATCATGGAATTAAAGCTTTTGAAGACCAAGTTGTTCTATTAAACATCAAGATAGAGTTATCTCATTGTCAAAGATGTTCGAGAAAATGGAAGACTACATTCCAACATTTTTGAAGGAGAAAACAACAAAGGATGCCATATGTTGTGGCAAGTCAAACTCAAATATATATTTTTTTCTCATAAGGTTCAAAGAATCCTGGGCTTATTCAAAAAGAATGAGCAGATACATTGCAGAAAATCATGGTTTCCAGATTCAACATGACAACGACATAGAGAAGGAAAACCCTAAGATGTAAATGAGACTGATAAACAAAAATGTGTTGTGTTTTACCCAAGATTGAAGTCCGTTGACAAGAGAAGTAAATGCTATGATAGTTTCTAGTCTATTGACATCCCCTTCACAGTGCCATGATGGTACTATTGGTGCCACGAAGTATAGCAACTTTCCTCTCAATAGAAATGGTCATGTCAACAGCAAACTGTGGTGATAAAAAAAACTGCAATTACATCAACTACCTTAGTATAGTGTCGGTAGAGTTAGGGTTTGTTATGTGTTTGGGTTATGTTGGGGTAATATGCTTTTGGAGGTCATATATTTGGACTTTATACTATTAGAATGGATGTTATGTAATAAGGTTGGTAAAGTGTATAGAGAGATATATCTTATTTATCAATTTTAGGGAGGCTAAACTTAGGGTTTGTTTTAGAGCACTTATTAGGCCATGTAGTTTAGTAGTCTGCTATTATGGAGGGCTTTTGGGGGGAAATATTTTTGAAAATAATCCATGTTGGCTATATAGTGGAACATTTGCTTCATGTTTGGGGGATTCAGAATTGTAGAGGGAAGAGCTTTTAGTGAACTTCTTGTTCCTATAGCTATCTGTTTATGCTTTTGTATCCATTGTTGGTTCATGTTTATGATATCAATTTTGTGCAAGAGGATGCTTGTGTTCCTTGCCATTATTTTGAGATTCATTCATGTAACTACATACAAATTTTGAAAAGAATATAATTGCCCCATTTTTCATACATTTTTTCGTGATCATATGTTCAAATCCTATTCAATTTTCTGAAATCAAGTGTAATAACTCTATAGCATGGATTAGTGGATTCTATCATTTCCTATTCTAGATTACAGAATATAAGTATTTTGTAGAATATGCATGTTGTTGATAGTAAGATTGCTATTTGTGGTTAAAACCTAGTAGTGACCTTCTAGTTAGCCTATGTATTGGGTAGTGAGTGATATTGCAGAGATCATTAGGGTATGTTAAGTGAGTGTTAGTTTAAAGCTTTGAGAGATCTGAAACTATTTGGTGTATCACCTTTTCAAGATTTGTTCATGCAATTTTAGTTAGATTTTCTCTCTTTCCCTCTCAAAATTAGGAGAAGATAGTATAAAATTGATACCCAAATTCAATAGGAACTGGCCTAGAATTCGGAGAATCCTCAATCATAGTCCACCCATAGCTAGAGAAGGTTTCCATTGTTAGGATGGAATTGTCATGCAGCCCTAATGCCTGAGTTGGGGTGACAATTCTAAACCTCAACAGTTTTTGGCATGCCCGGTGGGACAGTGAACTGCTTCTCAGTTCTGATTTGCTAGTTCTATGGTTGTTTTAAATTTTAGTTACAGCTCTCAGTGTGGATTTTAATGAGTAGAACTCCAACAAGATCAAACAAGGAGGGATTTTTTTATCAAGAATTACAATCAATCATAAGGGGAGGGAGATCATCCAGAGGTGGAAGAACATCACAAGATCCAAGAGGTACTATATTGGATTCAAATTTCTCATCATTTGATAACCCCATTTTTTAAAATCAAGCTGCAAATTTAGAGAAAATTGAGGTTATTATTGAAGAAATCAGTCTTCTTGAAGATCTAAGTGTTCCTAACCTTTCCGGACCAGAAATTCTAAGTGTTGAAGATTTATTTATAGATAATTCTATTTTTGGAGCCTCTACAAGTGGTACTGCAACAATCACCCAGAATTTGAAGACTTACCAAAGGAAGGTAGTTCAGTCTACCCAACCTCCTATTGTACCTGCTGTTCACCAACAAGTACCACCAGCGATAGGAATGGCAAGAAATCTTCCATTTGTTCCTTTTGATCAAGGTAGCCCTCTTCGGATTATAAATCATAATAATATACCTTTGGCTGCATTGAAAGGCTTGCCATCAAGGAAAATATGCTCCCAAACTGTTCTTGGTAATAGAAAAAGGTGTTCCCACTATTTCCCCTTCACTTTCAATCAATCTTTATCCACACTAATAGGTTATTTCAAATATTTCCCATCGAGTTCATACTTTCCTAGTTTCTAGGCCTTGTAGCCTTTTTAGCCCAATTTGGCCTCCTAAAATCACAAAACATGGAATAACTTCCAGTAAACCTTAACAACCCACAAAAATGACTGTGGATTCTTTCTAAGGACCTCCCTGCTTCAATATTTCCTAGGTCTTAGGTCTCCAAAGTGTCTGTACATAGAAATTTCAGCAAACCCCTATTTTTAAGGGTTTCTAGGGCATGTAGACCAGTCTGTCTTCTTTTGTCTCCCAATGTTCTCAAATGAGCTCTCCTTTGATCTCCTTCTTGTGTGAACATGACCATGTCACATTCCCCTACACTCCTGCATTCGATATTGGCACAAACCAATCCATTAAACAAGGCTTCTTGCCTCTGCAATTGTGCAAAATCCTAACCAAATACCTATGTACTCATCTAGGGCCTACTTTCATAAATAGCTCCCCTACATAAAATGAACCCTAAAGCCATATTTATACTATGTAAAAATTTACCTTCTTGATTCCAAGTGGCCATAGAGATTCAACCATGGGAACTCAAGAAGGAGCCATATTTACATGGTTAGTACTGTTCAGGACAACGAACGAAAAAACCAAAATAATTTACAAAATGCCAATGAAATGCACAAAATTATCAAATTGATTCCACAAAGTGTAAATAAATATCAATAAATAAAACTTAAAAGCATTACATTAGACCATTCAATCCATTTAGGTGTGGATGATGGCCAAAACCTAGTCTTTGTATTACAAAACAATGTTTCCACTAAGTCAGTCCATACAATCTGACAACCAAACCTTAAATGAGGGTTTTCCTGACCTTATATAGTTCATCCCCACATGATCATACCATAAGGTTGGTATTTTGACCCATTTAATTCTATATCCAACATTCAAGGAAATATTGTCATAACAACTTTGCAAAGTTGCAAAGTTGTCATGAGCAACTTTTGCAACTTTTGTAATTTTGCTCTCCTACTTCTCTAACTTGCTTAAATAAAACTAAAATCACTCTATTGGATCCAAAATCACTCAAAAATAAAAATAAAAACATCTTTCCCTCCAATTTGTGGTTTTGGTCAATGTTTGACTAACTTTGACTCTTTTAGGTCTTAAGCAACCAGTGAGACTAGAACCTGAGACTAGAACCTATTGGATAAAACCAAAGACATGACCCTAAAGACTCTTTCTTAAAAAAACACACCACATAAAACTAAGGACTCTATTTTTAGTCCTTATTTCCCGGCTGGTTGGCTAGAACCACCTACAAGCCAAAATTGAGTAGGATCAATCTAGGACCCTAAGGTGCTCATGCACTTGGTTGGATAAACAATTATCTCAGAAACCCATAGAATTTGACACCCTAAATGGTTTCTAATTAGATCATTCAATCTCATTTAATTATCAACCAGGGACATGAACTTGGAATGACATCTGCAAAGTATATATGCTTCAAACTCTCTTAATCCTCATGACTAATCCTATGAAATTGAAATGCATTGAGCTTCAAGAAATTTATGCTAACACAAGTAAATGTGTTTACTCTAGGAAAAAAAGTAATCATAGATAGGAATTAATCTACCCACCTATGCTACAGCAACAATCTACTAGTTCTTTTACTAGTGGTTGCAGGAACAACAAAGTTCTACTTTACTTCTAAATAAGCATAGAAATGATTCCTACTCTAACCAAGTAATTCACTCACCAAGTGGTCCCCCTTGGATGAGTGAATAGAAAAACAATCAAGATAAAAGAATTGAACTCAAATTGTGCATTCTATTCATTCATAGAAAATACACTTAGATAGATAAAACAATATTACAACTACAAAAGCTTCTATTCAAAAAAATCAACTAACTCGACTAACTCTCCAGAGTTACAATAGTCATCTTATTTAAAGGAAAACTATAACTACTCCCTAAATATAAGATCACTCTAGTAATGAGGATAATTATAGATACATAATATCTCATAATAGAAATAACAATCATTAAGAACAAGTCCTCCCAGAATATAGTACATTGTGGGTTGTAGATCCGTGTGCTGCATTTAACAGAAAACTATATTGACTTGTTCCTCATGTGAAGATCTTGCAGTAAGGCCTTAAATTGCTCAAGCGCTTACTTGACTTCTTCAACACAAAGGAATCTTGTAGCAACAGCTGGTTTTAACTTCTTCAACACCATTATGTTGATCTTAAAATGTGCCATGACTAATCCCTACAAAATGATTAATGCACACACAACCTTCGATACATACATGTTCACATCATTAATATTAGGAAGAAAGTGTTAAGTTCTAATTAATACTCTTGCAAGGCATATGGCTATAGGAAGGAAACTACCCACAAACATAGCATAGGAAAAGGATCATTCATTAGCATATATAATTACTGCATTCTGTCATTTCTATCCATCAGTTTTAAGAAAATATGCCATGTTCTTCTATCATCCATTTTCCTACTTAATGTCTTTACACATATAAAATATACATATAAAACCATAAGTCCATGTATCTATTTTGAAAATAAAATATTGTAAATAAAATAGAAAGAACTTAGAAAGATGGCCATTTGAGAGGCTCATCATTCCTCCCAACTATCCTATTGCTGGTCTCCAACAATCATAAAGTTGCGGATCCTGGCTCTCAGCCTCAGGTCACTGGTAGTCTTTTCACCTGACTTATCATCAATGTAGTTGAAGTATCCATGATTCTCCCTGAGTTTTTCCCATCTCTGGACTTCTTTGTCCATGTCATGATCTTCTGCATTTTTGTTCCCTGCTAGTAATGGCTGCAAAAGAACAAGTGGTTGGAATCTTAATAGAAACCAATAAGTAAGCATTGTCCTACCCAACATTATGTACCATGGACCTTGTCTAGAGGCAAGAGTCAGGTTCTATGGAGAATGGGGTTCTCTAACCTTTAGGTCATGGGACATCCTTACCCATCTATGCCTACAAGTAGTGATTGCAGCCCCAATATCATGTGATGCGTGCTAAACAATCTATATATTCTTGCTCTCTAACTGGGTAGACTTTGTTGGCTCCAGTTAGATTCACAGTACTTGAAAGTCAATCAAGAAAAGTTTGTCTGCAATGCCAAACTTTAGGCCTCATAAGCAAGGGTGTCTCTATTTCCCTATTTCTGTAAGGTAAATCCTGATGTTCCCTACTTATTTCATTTTGCATCCAATACATTACTGCTCTTAATTGGACATCCCCCACATAAAGTAGTGAATTCCAGTCCCTGTCATCTGGTACAACAAGATTATGCAAATATAATTTACATAATAATTTTTTTAAAGACATGGGAGCTGATTGAAACACATCATAAAACTCATGGGGTGTTGAAATAGAGGGATTCAGTCCTTCCACAATCCTTTTTAACTTGAAATTAATGAATTTTTCCTTGAGAAATAGAGCATATACCGGTGACAGTGATCTACATGCCATAACCTATGGAATTAATTCAGTTATCTGATCAACCCTTCTTTCCAATACTGTGATTTGATCAGTTTTCTACTCCAATTGATGAGCTTTCTCATCAATGGTTCATTTCAATTTTTCTTTCTCTAACTCCCACTACACCCTTTCCCATACAAATTGTTGATACAAACTCAACCCTGTAGTTAGGGGTGTAGATAGGTCTGGTGGTGGCATAGGTTCCTGATTAAAAATATAAGTCCATCTTGGTGCAAGCTGAGGGGTTTTTATTATATTTTCCTATGTAGAGGACTCCCCTTTCCACAAATTAATAGTTTTTACAACATTATCCCCTTGACAGAATTCATCAGCTCTAGCTAGTGTGTCCAACCCATCCTTATTAATTTGTTCTAACACCTTGTCAATAACATCCCTATTGAGTTCAAGGAACTCATCAGAAGGTAAATTTTTCTGAATCATTAGGAATATCTTACCTAACATAGTTATCAAAAAACTCCTCTGCCTCTTAAAAATCTCTATCACTATCAATGAGGATATAGTCAACATTAGGGTTAAATGCTGCTTCTAAATTTGTATTATGGGAAACTGTATCACTATCTGAATTTTTTTGAACCATTTCCCTGAAGAGGATCTCTCCATAGATTCAGAGGATTCTATATTCACATTTTGAATAAGAGTCTCAACATCCTGGCCATTGTTTACAAAAAGCCTTGCACTTCTTCTGGTAGGGGCTTTGGAAGAGAATGGAGAATTATTTTGTTTCCTCCTGCTGGAAGATACCTCCTCTATAGTTTCTACAGGAGGTTTTTTAGGTGTTTCCTCCTCATGTGAGGGAAAGGTTTCTTTTTCTTTATCACTATCATTCTTATTGCTGGGATGTTGCTCTGGAATTACTTCCTCTATTTCTAGGTTTTTATCTTTGTCTTTCTTGGAAGTAGACCTAGTTTTTACAGAAGGTGGGGTTTCAGGAATATCATCAACTTTCTTATTTTTACCTTTCTTTCTATTGGAAATAGGAGTACCAATGTCACAATCTCTCTTTCTAGGTGGTTTAGGGTTAGAGGAAGAAGCTTCAGGAATGGCTCCTATTCTTTGAATTATTTTACAAACCCCAGTTATTGTGTTCTCTCATCTTCCTACACCTTGGCCTCTAGGGCCAACCATTCTAGGCACTATTTCATCCATTTTTAAAAATTCATCCCAAGTTCCTATCATTTGCTTATTCAACTCTCTTTCCACAATTAATTTAATTTAGCAATGATGAGAAACTGACTGATCTTTTCCTGATTGAACCAAATAAGCTTGTTTCTTCACAATATTAAACAAAAAGCTAGGTAAATTTACCAGTCTATTGTCATGGCAGAGATCGCTCAAGATTTTGAAATGTAGACCGTGAAGATATTTGTAGTGCCCTTCATAGGTAAAATACTATATGATAAACGTAGCTGGCTGGATATAATCCAAGGGAAATGATATCCTTGAAGTGCCTTGGTTTTTGTCAATGTCTAACCGTGGATCACCATGCAAGGTGAACTGTGCCCTAGCTGAGCGTAAATAAATGTCCTTAGTCAATTTATCACCTTCCTGCAGAAACCTTCTCACTTCCACCACAATGTCTTCTGTGAACTCATTTCTCAACCCTTTCACCATTGCAAACCCATTTTGCAGAGTATTTAAAAATTACAGAGCAATTTCCTCGTCAAAACCATTGAGGCTCAGACAGTAATCCAGCCAACCTTTCCTTCGGGACATTTCACAACTGGATGCATCTCCAAGTAAAAATATGTGATCAGTTGGCTCATGCCTCTGAAGATCACCCCCCATTGTTATAGACAAAATTTTTGTAGAATCTTTTACAGAAGCACTAAAAATGGGAACTCAAGATTCAAAATTTTACGCACTAAAAATGTTGCAAATGAAAACAACAGAGTACGTAAGATTACTCACTCTAGTCAATTAAAAGAATTTTAATACATGAAATTTCATAATACCCTCACTCGTGTCAAGGCCTACCACCCTGAATACGATGTGAATATATCATCATAAATTAAATTCCAACTTTAATATCTTTTAATTCTTTTCAATCATGATGATGCAATCACAAAATGACAAAACTGCTTAAAGCATGATGACAGTCATCTTTGAAAAGACAAGAAATGTATTTTTATTCTTGACATGCTAATGTTTAAATTTGAAAAATATGGAATATTCCCCTCCCCCCAACTAAGTTTAAGGCATGGGTCCCACCAGGCCAAGTTGTACAAGAGTAAAAATTAAAAGAACATGTAATCCTAATAAAAATGAAAAAAATAAAATATGAACAAAGGTATGTGGCACTAACCTGGTAAGCGCTGCAGGAAGATTGTTTTGAAATATGACATGCACTGATGGAGTGATGCAATGGTGCATAAAATTGTACAGAGAGGAGGTGAGGTGAATTGTTATTACAGAGAAATAATTTCATAGGAAGTGAAACATTTATTATGGAATCTTTGATAGAAATTAAGGATTAGTGGACACCTGGATGGAAGACCCAAATTCTTCAGTTGCATGAATGCTATTGTCATTGTGTTGGTGGAACTACTGTAGGAAGTCTTTGTGACTCACTGGCTTATGATAGAGCTTGAGTCGATAACCGTTGACAAGCAATTTGAATCGCACAGGATCAATAGTAGATAGCTAAACTGCTCCATTTTCAAACACTGAAACTATCTCATAAGGTCCTATCCACCATGTCTAAATTTTACCTGGGGTATGCTGGTAGTGTGAGTCATATAGTAGGGCCTAGTCACCAATGAAATTTTTTTTCCTTGATGAATTTTTCGTGCCACTTCTTCCTCTATTTCTGAATCAATTCAGTACTATAAAGTGTAGATTTACAATACTCATCTAGTCCATTTAGCTACAATATCCATTCCTCTTATGTCTTGGTAAGGTTAATGTATAATTCTAATGTCATCTTGAGAGTCTTGTGTTGAAAATCTATAGGCATAGATGCAGATTTTCCATAAACCAGTTCAAAAGGGGTAAAACCAGTTATTGTTTAACATGTTGTTCTATAATCCCTAATGGCTTTAGGAAGGTGGGTAGCCTAGTCCTTCTTGTGAACAACAACTATTTTGGTTAGGATTTCTTCAATCTCCCTATTTGTTATCTCTTCCTATCCATTGGCCTGGGGACGATATGGTGAAGATTTACCATGTCTCACTGTGTATTCATGCATCAACTCAGTGATAATATTAGAAGTAAACTGTGCACCTTGATATGTTACTATCTCACGAGGTACTCCAAACCTAGTAAAGATATATTCATATAAAAATTATGCTAATTTATGATCTCTGGCATACCACATTGCTTTAGCTTCTACCCAATATTTTTCATAGTCATTACACGCTAAGATATATGACTTACCATGAGAAGATGGCTCAATAGGTCCAACTAAATTGATACCCCATTTGTCAAATGGTGTCACCACCACCTGATACTACAAGGGAATTTCATCTAACTTGGTTGGGCGTCCCATGCACTAGCATCTATCACAGTGCCTTGTATGCTTAGCTGCATCCTTATGAAGGGTAGGCCAATAGTATCCTATTGTTAATATTTTGTATGCGGTCTGCTTCACTAAAAAATGAACATCACACGGCTCATCATGAAAAGACCTAAGGATGTAATAAGTCTCATCCTTGTGAACATATCTTCAGGTGACCTAATTAGAACCTATGTAAAACATAAATCCTGATTTCCATGAAAAATTGAAGCTTTTCTCAACCAGAAGTCTACGGCCTCTAGGAGAGAAATGAGGTGGTGTCCTTCATGTAGCAAGATAGTTGTCTATGTCAGCATACCATGGATTGTAAGTATCAACAAAGAACAGGTGCTCATCAGGGAAGTTGTTATCAATTGTTGTAGGATCATCTAGAACTTTTAATCTAGATAAGAAGTCAATCACCACATTAGCTTTGCCTAGTTTATCAATAATTGCCACATCAAACTCCTGCAAAAGGAGTAACCATCTTGCTAACCTACCGGTGATGACAGGCTTGTTCATCAAGTATTTGATTGATGAATGATCAGTGTATACAAATACTTCATAACCAGTAATGTAATGTCTAAATTTATTGAGGGCATAGATTACTGCTAGCAACTCCTTTTCAATGACAGTATAGTTTAGTTCAACACCTTGTAAGTTTTATGAATATAATAAATAACATGCTCAATTGTACCTTCCTTTTGTCCTAACACCACTCTAATGGCATAGTCAGATGTATAAGTGTGAATATGAAATGATAGCTTCTAGTCAGGTCCTCTGAGGATAGGTGTCTTTGTCAGAACATATTTTAGCTGCTGAAATGACAGTACACACTCAACTATCCATTCAAACTCTGCTTCTTTCTTCAATAGGGTATACAATGGGGCTGAAAGTTGGCTGAAGTCTTTGATGAATCTCTTGTAGTATCCAGCATGTCCAAGGATACTCCTAACATCCTTCTATTTTATTGGAGTTAGAAGTGTCTAGATGACCACAATCTTTGCAGGATCAACCTGAATGCCAAAGGATGAAAGATAATGTCCTAAAACAACTCCCTCTTCCATCATCATATAACACTTCTCACTATTAAGGGAGAGGTTATACTCCTAACATAGTTTGAGAACTTTCTCCAATATAGCATGAGCCTCCTCAAATGTGGTTCCATGTGTAGTGAAGTCATCCATGTATATCTCCACACAGTCAATAGATATGTCAGAGAAAATACTGATTACCGCTCGCTGAAAAGTAGCAGGTGCATTGCATAATCCAAATGGTAAGACAAAATAAGAAATTTCTCCCCAAGGATAGGTGAATGTTATTTTATCCTAATCTTCAGGTGATATTTGGATTTGGTTGTATCCACTGAAGCCATCTAGAAATGAGAAATACTTTTTACCAGCAAGATTGTCAAGTAATTGGTCAATGAACGGTAATGGAAAGTGATCCTTTTTAATGGCTTTGTTAAGCTCATTATAGTCCACACAAACTCTACATGATCCCCCCTTTCTTTAGAACAATTACTAAAGGAGAAACCCACTGGCTGTCAGAAATAGGATATATAAAGCCAGCTTTAAGGAGTTTTTGTAACTCAGTCTTCTCTATATCTCTTAGAGCAGGGTTAATTCTTCTCTAGGCTTGTCTAATTGGTCTGGACTCAAGAATTATGTAAATCTTATGGGTACAAAGATTTTGGTCTAACCCCTTCATATCGATATAGTCCCATGCAAAGGCTTGCTAAATTTCTCTCAAAAATTGGAGAAGACAGGTCATCTGAGATGTTGTGAGGTTTTTATTAACATTCAACTCTTTGCCTAAGGAAATTTATACCATTTTTACTTTATCCAACATCATAATTTCTGCAAAGGAGGGTGACTTTTTCTCATGTGGTAACAAGGTATGAAGGTAATCAGGTGTTGCAGGAAGCTTAGCTGTGGTTTGCTTAGGCAACATGGTTTGGAGGGAACTGTTAGGGTCATGAAAAGATGATGGATTAGATCCATACTAACTAGTGAGAATTGCCACTAGTATGTCATCTTCCTCTTATGAGAGCATAAATGGATCTCTTCCAATAACCATGAGCTGTTGCACTGAATTTTCTTCAAGGGTAGCATCACCTAAATCTGACCAAATAACTTGGTCAAGTTCAACTTGGGGTTTGGATGGAGAATACAAAGTTAGCTTCTTGGTATTTATTCGATCAGATATGGTCATTTTTCTTGAGTGACATGCAATGCAAGCATCTGTTGTGGCCAGCCAAGGTAAAAATGGTTGGCTAAACAATTGTCTCAGAAACCCATAGAATCAGAATGCTTATTTTAGGATTGGACACCCTAAATGGTTGCTAATTAGATCATTCAGTATCATTTAATTATCGACCAGTGACGTGAACTTGGAATGACATCTGCAAAGTATATGCTTCAAACTCTCTTAATCCTCATGACTAATCCTATGAAATTGAAATGCATCGAGGTTCAGGAAATCTATGCTAACACAATTAAATGCATTTACTCTAGGAAAACAAGTAATCACGGATAGGAATTAATCTACCCGCCTATGCTGTAGGAATAGTCTACTAGTTCTATTACTAGTGGCTGCAGGAACAACAAAGTTCTACTTTACTTCTAAATAAGCATAGAAATTATTCCTACTCTAACAAAGTTATTCACTCACCAAGTGGACCCCCTTGGATGAGTGAATAGAATCACAATAAAGATAAAATAATTGAACTCAAACTGTGCATTCTATTCATTCATGGAAAATACACTCGGATAGATAAAACAATATTACAGCTACAAAAGCTTCTATTCAAAAAAATCAACTAACTTGACTAACTCTCTAGAGTTACAATAATTGTCTTATTTAAAGGAAAACTATAACTAATCCCTAAATCTAAGATCACTCCAGTAATGAGGATCGTTACAGATACATAATGTCTCATAATAGAAATAGCAGTCATTAAGAATAAGTCCTCCTAGAATATAGTACGTTGTGGGTCCTAGATCCACGTGTTGCATTTAAAAAAAACTATATTGACTTGTTCCTCATGCGAAGATCTTGCAGTAATGCCTTAACTTTCTCAAGTGCTTACTTGACTTCTTCAACACAAAGGCATCTTGTAGCAACGTATGGTTTTGGCTTCTTTAGCACCATTATGATGATCTTAAAATGTGCCATGACTGATCCCTGCAAAATGATTAATGCACACATAACCTTCGATATATACATATTCACATCATTAATATTAGGAAGAAAGTGTTAAGTTCTAATTAATACTATTGCGAGGCATATGGCTACAGGAAGGAAACTACCTACAAACATAGCATAGGAAAAGGATTATTCATTAGCATATATAATTACTGCATTATGTCATTTCTACCCATCAGTTTTAAGCAAATATACCATGTTCTTCTATCATCCAATTTCCTACTTACTGTTTTTACACATATAAAATATACATATAAAACCATAAGTCCATGTATCTGTTTTGCAAATAAACCATTGAAAAGAAAATAGAAAGAACTTAGAAATATGGCCATTTGAGAGGCTCATCAGCACCATTCTCCCCATGCAATAAGAAATTTAAGGTACCAAGGGTGTAATCAACGTCAAACTAATGCCATGTTTCTTAAAATCACTCTCTACTATCTAGGTAGCCTCTAATTCAGGTTGGTGCTCCCACTTGACTAGATGCTACATGTAGCTTTTGTTCCTAGTCCTCTTCTTCACTCTAGAATACAAAATTCTCTCAGCTTGGGGCTTAGCTGGGATAGGTACACCAATTCCTTCCACATCATCTTCCATGTCTGTATTGTACTCCTACTCTATGACATCACGACCTTTGTATTTGATCAAATCTTTCACATTGAAGATAGGAGAAATAGACATCTCCTTGGGTAAATCCACTTTGTAGGGATTGGGGCCATACTTAGCCAACACCTTACATGGACCAATCCTCTTCATTTGAAGATTTCTTGGTATACATTTTTATAGTCTGACTTTGTTCAAAAATGCCATTACCAAGTCTCCTACTTCAAACTGCAAGTCTCTCCTCCTCTCATCCACTTTAGCTTTAAGCTTCTAATTAGATTTCATTAGTGTCCTCTTCACCTTCTCATGGAACTCTCTCATAGAATGAGAAAATTTATCAGCATTTCTACTGATCCCTTCATAACCTTTTAAGTCCCTAAGTTCAAGAACACCCCTTGGGTGTAATCCATACACAACTTCAAATGGACTCTTACCTGTAGTCCTGTTTGTACTATCATTATAGGAAAACTCTGCTTGAGAGATGACTTATTCCCATCCTTTCCCATTCTCCCTAGTTAGACACCTTAGAAAATTACCAAGAACTATGTTAATTACCTCTTTTTTTCCTTCTATTTAAGGATGAAATGCAGAGCTATGCGCGAAATTGGTTCCAAATCTCTTCCAAAGTGTTTTCCAGAAGTGCCACATAAACTTCACATCCCTATCTGAAACAATAATGGTTTGAAAACCATGTATCCTTACTATTTCCTTAAAGAAAAGATGAGCAATATGACTGCCATCATGAGTTGTTTTACAAGGGATAAAATGACTCATTTTACTGAATCTATGTACTACCATAAACACACTATCCAAATCAGTTGGTGTTATAGGTAACCCCACTATAAAGTCCATTCTTATGCACTCCCAAGGCCTATTTGGGATGGGCAATGGTTGATAGAGCCCTGCATTTGTAGATGTTCCTTTCTCTTTTTGACATACCCCATACTTCTTAACATACCTCCTTACTTCCTTCTACATTTTGGGCCAATAATAAAATCTTTCCACTAGATCTAGGGTCTTGTTTATGTTAGAATAATTGAGAGAGGGGGGGGTGAATCAGCAGCCTTAATAATTATTCCAAATGATCCAACCAAAAACTTATATCTCAAATATAATACCCTTAGTTATCTTACAGTCCCAATTTCATCAAGATGTATTCCATAAATAATCTTAACAAACATAAATTGCTTGGTAAGATATACTGTTTATCTTTTCTAGACTTTACCGAGTAGCAACAAATAAACTTAGTGTTAAACGACCAATCCAATTTCAATAATGTGTAAAACAAAATATCAATGCAATGAAACATATACACATTTGACACATATTTTAACGTGGAAATCCAATATGGAAAAAAACCACCTGGGACTAGTAACCCAAAATATTTTCACTCTTCTGAAGTGAGCTCAGTGAAGATACAACCCTATTAAAGGTTACAACACACACTGTTAAGTGCGACCTTGTTAGGGATTTAAAACCAAAATTTTGTCTTTTGACCTAGCACTCACTATGCTATCAACAAGAAAACCTTTTGATACTCTTGAGTATCTCAATACAATAAGGACTGTTAAATCTCACTCGGTTAAGAGATTTTTTGAATCAATGGTTAAACTGATAGAATAAATGATCTATTCAAAAAACAACTTTGATTTGCGAATATTAAGATCTATTGTTAGTCTAATAATACCTCTTTGATCAATGTACACTTTAGTTCCTTTGTTTTCTTTCTTTATTCTACTCGGTGAATGCTCTGTCCTCTGTTGCTCGGTGTCTGCAAAATTTCTTGGCTCTGTTCTTCAACCTATATGATTAGATCTACATGAAGAGTTCTATCTTCACACAAAACATACTCATCATTCCTCTTTTGATAATGAATTCCTTGTCTCTTTATATAGACATGATTAGTCGCTCAATCTCCTTGTTTTTATTGTAGATCTCTCCTTGATCCATAAAAATTGCCATGCTTTGCTTTATCCCATAAATCTCTCCTTTAGTTTTATTCTGTAAATCTCTCCTTGATAACTATGAATAAAATGTGCTTTTAATCTCCTTCCTTGCTTTAGTTTAACTGATCATTGATAATAAAACAATCAATCAGTCAATCCCTAAATTGTAGCTCTGTCAGCTAAGAAATTTTTTCATTCTTTAACTCCAGTTATGCTCGATCACCAACTTCAGTTATGCTCGGTCATTAACTCTAGTTATGCTCAGTCATTAACTCTAGTTATGCTCAGTAATACTTGCTCGATTACTGTTGTGCTCAGTATACACTATGAACTGCTCAGTGTTCACTGTCACTCAGTGTATACATACCTTTTATGTTTTACCAACTACATAAACTTTGTCTCTTCATATCTTCAAGGGTATGACAATATGTGTATGAACAATCAAACCATATCAAGTTGACATCAATGACAATACAATACATTAACTGATTTAATGTCTTGCATTCACTTTTGTAGCTCGGTGATCATCAACTTATCATCTTCAAACATTCAATTATATATATGTCATCAATCTCTCCCTTTGGTATTGATGGAAAAACAATATGAAATATGTAGTATAAAACATTTCATAACATACCAAAATTATTGTTCTATAACCAATTCAAATATATGAATCTCGGTAATCTCTTCTAGCTCAGATTTAATATGTTTAATCACTACAATTTTTTTTTTACCATACAACTCTCCCTATAGATTTTTTTCTGCTATGTGCTCTCCCTTTCTTCATTCCCTTCAATGGATAGGTGTAGTAATTATGTCTTCTAATTCAATCTCTCTCTTTCTTGTAGAATCTATTCTCCCTTTTTTGGATAGACATGCATTGTTAACTTTCTCCAATTCTCTCCCTTTGATGGATGGTTATTTCATTGACAGTAACCTTTAGATATTCTCTCCCTTTGGGTTTTAGAATCTCTTCTCCCTGAAGTATATTTCATTGAATCTTTCTCTCCCTTTGACATCAATGCCAAACAAAAATATACAGCTCTGTAGTAGCCAACAATATCTCTAGTGTGTGGTTTAGATAAGTACCTTCAGTCTACTGATAAGTCATTGCATTCCATATCTCAGTTTGCATCAACATGATTAATCTTTTTATAATGTGTAGGTTGATGCAACCTCCTAGTCATCTTAGTGAACAATAGACAAGGAACGAACCCCTAGTCTTTTCCTCAGGTATTCAAATGTATCTTTTGGCAATGGTTTTGTGAATATGTCTGCTAATTATTCTTTGGATTGTACATATTCTAGTATTAATTATTTCTCTTATACTTGTTCCCTCAAGTAATGATACTTAATAGATATGTGATTTGTCTTAGCATGCATCACAGGGTTCTTTTAAAGGTTTATAACACTTGTATTATCACAATAGATAATACTGGGTCAATAATTTACTCATTCATACTTTTCAACAATTGCTTGATCCATGCTATGTTAGAGCAATTTGTAGCAACAACTACATATTATTCTTCTATAGTTGATTGAGATATGCATCCTTGCTTTTTACTTATCCATGTGATAAGTTTTTCACCCATAAAGAATGCTCCTCCTATAGTGATCTTTCTATCATCTATGTTTCCATCCCAATGAACATCAATATAAACTTGTAGCTCAAATTTGCCTTCTTTATTGTACCGCAAAACATAGTCTTCAGTATTCTTCAGATATCTCAAAATTATTTTAACAACAGTCATGTGTGATTCCTTAGGGTTAGTAGAGAATATTGCAACTATACCAACTACATGTTCTATATCAGGTCTAGTGTGTACAATATACATTAGTTTACCAATCATAGATCTGTACATGGTCTGATTTACCTCGGTTGTCTTGTCTTCCCTTGTCAATTTGCATCCAGTTGCCATAGGTGTTCCAAATGGTTTGGAGTCCTCCATCTTGAATATCTTCAAAATTGATTTGATGTATTTTGATTGTGTGATGTAGATGCCTTTAGCCTGTTGTAGAATCTGTAGACCAAGAAAAAATTTGATCTCTCCAAACATTGACATTTCAAATTCTTATCTCATTTCATCAACAAATGACTTGCATAACATATCATTACCTCCAAATATGATATCATCAACAAATATCTCAAAAATCAAAATCTAATCATTAGTATCCCCTTTCAAATATAGATTACTATTGTCACTTTTTCTAACAAATCCAATAGAGATAAGAGTGAAGTCTTTCATACCATGCTCTCGGTGCTTGTTTCAATCCATACAAGGCTTTGTGTAGTTTAAAAACCATGTTCCTCTTGTTAGGATCAACAAACCCTTCAGGTTTCTCAATGTATACCTTCTCTTCCAGTATTCTATTCAGAAATGTAGATTTAACATCCATTTTGTATACTTTGAATCCTTTAAAAGCAATATAAGCAAGTAGAATTCTTACTCCTTCTAGTCTAGCAACAGGTGCAAAGGTTTCTCCATATTCATGTTAGTAATAACTGAGAGGGGGGGGGGGGGGGAATTAGTGGCCTCAAAAATTTATCCTTTAAACTTNAACTGAGAGGGGGGGGGGGGGTGAATTAGTGGCCTCAAAAATTTATCCTTTAAACTTTAATCCACCAATTAATACACCTCATATTATTAAGTCCCTACAAGACGTATGCCTTTGAAATACTTGAAATAAATAATTGTATGTCGGTTTACCTTGTCTGTCCTTCTTCTCCTTGATAACCGATAAGCAGTAAAACTTATTTACCGATACTCAGTAAATATGTAGAGTATACCAATCAATTCATAAATGCATATGTGAAATGTAAAACAATAAAGTAATAAACCATACACACATAACACAAGGATTTTAACATGGAAACCCTATTAAGGGAAAAACCACTGGGACTGGTACCCAAAATTTTTACTCTTCTAAAGTGAGCCCTATTAGGAGCTAACCATGTTAAAGATTATAAACACACGGTTAAGTGCGACCTTGTTAGAGGATTTTTATACATAGATTGTCACTAAGTATCTGACATTTACGCTACCATCCTTGAATCAGCCTCTAGACTGTCAATAGGCTTTATGCTAATCTTACTACCATCCTTGAATCAACCTCCTTCTTAGACTGTCAATCGGCTTTAGGTAAGACTGATGCTACTATCATGAGTCAACCTTTTTGGTAATCTATTAGGATATACCTCAATTATAAAAGACTGTTAAGTCCTGCTCTGTTAAGAGACTTAATGCTTCAATGGTTAAACTGAAACACAATGACCTGTTTCTAATGCAACTTGAATTGCAAATATTCAGATCTATTTATGTACAATACCTCTCTGATCAATGTATCAATTCATTTCCTTTGTACTTCACACTTTCTGCTCTGTGATGCTATGCTTCACTATTCGTTGGTGTCTGCAGAATTCTTTAGCTCTCCCTTAGCTTGATTGATCAGGACTGTATGAAGCTTAACCTTCACCAGTTTCTCTTCAGCATCTTCTTTCAATTCACTCCCCTGTGTATCTGATTGCTTTCAGAATTAAATTATGCTTGTCTCTTATATAGACATGATATTCCTTAACTCTTGGTTCTTGATTCTTGATTCTTGATTCTTGGTGTGAAAAACAATCTAGCCAAATTGATTTACGGCTTTAACTCCTGATTTATCTCGTAGTTATCTTCTTGCCAGCTATATAAATCATCTTTAAATCACTTACTTAACTGTGGTTAAATAACACAAATAAAAAAACTAGTTAGGTCTATCCTTAAGCCCTGTCAACTAGATATTTTGTCATTTTCTAATCTCTCTGTTCTGTTGGTCAATTTTGTAGTTCATCGTCGGTGACAACTGCCAATTCTTTCGGTGCAACTTAAGTTAGCTTTGGGGTCTCCGTCCGTCGGGCATCATTGGATCTTTCTCATTGGGCAAGATTTTTTTCAGCTCGTCGGGCATCCTGTGATTCTACTTCGTCAGGCAACATTATCTTCTTCTTGTTAGGCATCACTGTGACTTCATCTCTGTCTTTAACGATGGTGTGCACTCTGCCGGTGTGGTCTGTCACTTAGTGAATACTTGACTTTTATGCATTGTTGAAAGCATAACCTCTATTCCGTTGATTCTTTTAAGTCTTTGGCATTATGTATATGACCATATAGATGATATCAAGTTGACATCAATGACAATACAAACCATTAACTGATTTAATGTCTTGCATCATCTTCAACTTAACATTATCAAACATTCAATCAGTTACATGTCATCACCATGGAACTAGATGCCTGAGTCCTTCATTCGACCATCTTCTTATTACATATCCATTGTCTTCCAAATCCAATTATATATCCATTTACGTTTCCTCCTCCCCTTGCACTCTACACTTGTGGGAAAGCTCCATCCATTCCTATGCTACTATAAATTTCTTCCACATCCCCTATCCACCATCTATTATCCTATATTTTCCCATCTTTCATCTTGACTATCCTATACTTTCCCTCCACTCATATAATCCATGTTTGTTATTCACTATCCATCCCCTAGCCATTATCTCACATAAATCCATCCACTTTTCCTATATTTGATCTTGACATCCTATCCATGTCCTCCATCTCATTGTCCTTGTCTTATACATTTCCTCTACCCCCCATCCATAATTCTATTCTATGTCCTCCATCCTTCTTTCCATGTCTTTGATCTTAGTTATCCCATGCATTTCCTCCATACATTATCAATTATACTATTCCTTCCATATCCTCTATATCCTTATCCCCTATACATATCATCCCTCATCCTATCCAAATCCATTCCACTTTCATACCATTTCTCTTCCTTACAAAACTAGGGGCACTCAAACATCCATGCATGTTTTGGACCATACCATCCTTATCCCCTTCATTCATATTATTTACACAATATCCATATATCTAACTCATCCTAATCCACTTATTCCCCATAATTTTGTCCTCTACTCACATCCCTTACATAAAATCCTTCCATTTTATGCAACATTTATCCACCATCTTCCCATCCTTTAGTTTCCTACTGCTAGTGTAGGGAATTTCACTCCTTTACCACATAGTTCTTGAATCTCCATCCTTTAATCTCATATTCTCTATCCATCCATTCAATATTATCTATCCATTCATTCCATTCATCTATCTCCCATCCAAGCCAACTCTCCATCTCCACCATTCCTTGGCTCTCCCTTGTCATTGGTTTCAATCCATTTTATCCTTCATCCATCTTTCAATATATTCAATTCTATCCAATCCCTTTAGCTTCTAATTAAATCCATTAATCTTCCTTCCATCATTTTTAATCCATTTTATCCTTCATCCATCTTTCACTCCAATTATATCCAATCCATTTATCTTCTAATCCAATCTATCATATCTTCCAATTGTATCATTTCCTCTACTTCCTCTTATCTTTCATCATATCCAATCTAATCCATTTATTCTTCCTTCGAACCTCTAATCTCTATTATCCTCCAATTCTATCATATTCTCAAATTCCTTTCATCTTCCTTCCATCCTTCCCAATCCATTTTATCCTTCATACATCTTTAAATTCAATAATATCCAATTTAGTTATCTTCTAATCCAGTCCATTCATCTGACATTCTATCCAATCTATTTATCTTCTAATCCAATCTATCTCATCTTCCAATTCTATCATATTCTCCAATTCCTTTTATCGGTCTTCATCATTTTCAATCCATTTTATCCTTCATCCATATATCAATTCAATTCTATCCAATTCGTTTATCTTCTAATCCAATCCATTAATCTTCCATTTTGTCCAATCTATTTATCTTCTAATCCAATCTATCTTATCTTCCAATTCTATCATATTCTCCAATTCCTTTCATCTTCCTTCCATCATTTTCAATCCATTTTATCCTTCATCCATCTTCCAATTCAATTCTATCCAATTATTCCTCTTCTCATCCAATTCATTCCTCTTCCATTCTATCTATCTTCTAATCCAATCATATTATATTCCACTTCCATTCTATCTAATTCCTCTTATCTTCCTCTCATCCTATCTATTTATTCTTCCTCCCAGCCTCGAATCTATCCTATCTTCCAATTCATTCCTCTTATAACCCAATCCATTCATGTTCCATTTTTTCTATTTTCTAATCCCATCATATTATCTTCCAATTCGTTTCTATCTAATATTCCTCTCATCCTATCCAATCCATTACATTTATTCTTCCTCCCAACCTTCAATCTATCTTATCCTCTATTGGACTTCATAAAGGGATAAAAAAACTAGGCAATTACCATGACTCAGGGATTGAACATCCTACCGAGTAGCTATCCCCCTTAAAATGAAGGCACATTTAAATTATCAACCCGAGGATGTATACTTGAAATCAATCTGCAAAGTATATGCACTATGAGATTCTTTGAGTTATTCTATCATTGCAAACTAAAAACATAACAATGCTGGAAATGAATCTAACTGCACAGTAATGGTTGCAGGAAACTACATAGTAATGGCTGTAGGAAACTGTGTAAATTGCTACAATAGTGGTTTTAGATGGTACAAAAGTACTGAAATTAACATCACTGCAACATAACTGATCTCCAACAACACATTACTAATTACTAATCATTTGAACTATAATCTAAACTATTCTAAACAATTATAGAGTCATAGTATCTCAAGTGGCCTTTTCTTGAGTGGCTAAAATCTTAGCTAAAAGTATTCAATATTCAATGTACAAAATCAATTTATGAAATCATATTCTTATTTAAAATCAAAATGTTTATATCAACTAATATCAAACTTGTTGATTAAACAAAGACACTACTAACAAGACTTAGCACAAACTAGATACTCCCTAATCATCCCCTCAACTCAAGCAAGAGATCATATATATACATGAGGCTTGAGAGATGGATTAATTACAAAATCAAAAGCTTGTGAAAAATTTCATTTCTCCCACAACATCAAGAAGATGACTTATTCCCCAACAAACTAATAAAGAACAAACTGAAAGGAGTTGAGAGTGTTCTAATCCACTTCAAACTCTTACAACATAAAAATACACATATGGCTGAAAATGTGTATAAATACATGCCATAATTATTTAGGAATCATAAATTGTTTTTCCCACAAGTTACTCCACTATTTTATGACTTCAACAACTTTAGATCCACGAGATAAAAAACAGGTGGAAGTGTTCAAATCAAACTAGAAGTCATTCCTTAACTGTTGCCTTCAAACTTGCCACCTTTTACTCAGTCAACTTGAGATGAGTGGGTCTCATAAAATGTTAGGAAATAACTAAAACTATAAAAAGGGTTGTTTCTCCTCTTTTTCCTCTTTCCAAATAATTAAGAAAATCTGTATTTCATTAAGCATTGAGTGAGATATGCCCATTTTACTGAAACTGGTTTTTGACATTTTCTGCTTTCTTTTCTGTCGCAACTTTTTCTATAGTCACATTAAAACATGTGCTTATCATTAACTACTACAAGTTAACTCAAAAAATCAAAAGGGTTTTTTCTTCTCCTTTGTGGATTACCAAATCATTAAGAAAATCTATAATTAATTAAGAAACATGGGAGATATCATCATTATTCTGAAACTGGGTGTTGACTTTTCTTGCATTTCTAGCAACTATTAAATATTGACAAGTGTCAACTTGATTCTCCTTCTTTCCAGCTGCATGAATGACTCAAATATCTCACAAAAAATATCTTAGTCATCTCAAAACACTTATTATTTAATAATAACCATTTATCACAATATTTGATCACAATTTAGCATTAATTAGCTAGACATACAAATGCTAATCAATAAATCATTAATCATAGTTAATGCTTCATAAATCAAGGCAATGTATGGAAATGACTTGGAAAGATATTGTAAACATAGGTTAAATTTTTATAGACAAGGAATATAAATGTGACATTTTATAGGCTCATCATTTCCCCCAACTGAAATCATGCTTGTCCTCAAGCAGGGGATATGCATTGGTTAGACATGAAAGCTATTAGAATGAAATCCTGTGAATTTGCCTCTTTAAGTCTTCTTAATATTTCTTTGTTTCATCTCCAAAACTTCACAATTTCATATTTTATTCCCTTTTTTATCTCTTCATATGACATTCCATTTGTATTTCTCTTTACTGTGTCATTCTCATTTTTGCACAGCTGCCCCCAAAGAGTTCTATCCTTTGTCACTTTGAATCTTGGATTTAGCTTTTTTTCATTTTGAGGAAACAATGCCAAACAAAAGTCAATAGATGAATGCAAACAAAATCATCATGAATATAGGAGGTAGTATAAATATTTTTAGGCAAGGTCATCCTCCTATGGTCTATGACAACAACACAAGGTATTCATGTATTCCCCCCAGCTCAAAGGTTATTTGTCCTTAAATAAAAATGTATGTATGAGGGTAGAAAAATAAATCAGTTATGAAGCATACAATTACAATAATGACAATTGAAAAACAAAGTGAAATGCATAGATAATTAACTACTAAAAATGATAAATATTATGAATAAATAGAAATCATAAATGTAGTACCATTTGTGTTGTTGTGAGAAGCTTCAAACTTTGAAAACAACTGAAAGTACATGTCCCTTCATTACTGAATATTTAGGTCCCTCCAAGAGTGTTTCATATTTAATATCGGTAGTTGTAGATGTCCTCATACTTGGTGAAAATTATCTTTTGAATCACATAGTAGTTGTTGTAGGATGACTATACAGTCACACAGCAGTGGCTGCAGGATGATTGTTCAGTCACATAGTAGTGGCTGCAAGATGATTGCTCAATCACACAGTGGTTGCTAGAGGATAACCTCTCAGTCATACAACATTGGTTGCAGGTTGACTACTCAGTCACAGTGGCTGCAGGATGACTGTTAAAGAAGACAACAGTTGTTGCATGCAACTTGTAGAAAAACTCTATCTATCCAATGACTTATAATATAACTTTGGACGTCCATTATCCATTAAATAAAATCTGATTAGACCAACTAGACAACACCATTGAATAGACATTCTTGACAACATGAAGACCCAACTACCTAATGTATTTTTATTTTGACAACATATGCAAAGACTCTCTTCTGAAATTAAAGACTTGACTCATGCACAACCTTGAAAAGTGACTTGAAGTTTGAGAAACCAACCAGATGTGACCTCTAAAATAGTCAGTTAGACAAGAAGAACTAGGAAACATTAAGACATTTTGTGAAACACTTATTGAATTAAAAACCTACCCTAACCTATCGTAACCTATCCTAACCTACACTATCCAACAAAAAATGCTTTCTTAAACAAAACCATTAACTGGTTCTTTGAAGTATCTTCCTTTTCTCAACAACTTGCAATGCTTCACATTTTTATGAGCAATTAGAAATAGTTGCAACATCAGTAGAAACTTAATAAACAACACTTTTGGAAAGAAATTAACAAACTTACTTATTACTTCATGCTGGAAATACATTATGTTGTATTGAAGTGCATAAGTAAGCTGAAATAGTTCTCCTTTAGGTGTAGCTTCATATTCAACTTCATCTTTAGTTGTAACTTCTTTCTTTGTTGCAAACATAACTTTTGATTCTTTGTTCACCTGCATTTGAGATAGATGTCTAATAGGACATCCCCGTGAAAGAACAAATCTTGAACCCTCCTTGTTGTCTTTATGTTGACGAGCTGCTTCATTATCCTCTGCTTGACTTCTAAAGACCAATCTATGTGATTGATTTAATAAAAGTACAAAAAATTTTGCACCATCTTCATGATGCTCCTGGTTTTTCACTACAAAATATGTTGGTTTAGCATCTAAGGCTAAGAAAAAATCCTCTAAATAATCCCAAAACTGGTCTTCTTCAATATCTTCTTTACCTTTCTACATGAGAGGATTGATTTTCACTTTATTGCAGTTCTCTTCTTGAAGTAGGAATTCTGATTTGACATCACATTCATCTTGAGTAGCAACCTTGAGCATGGTGATTTATTCATTTTAAAAAACAAGATTTTCTTCATTTCCCTCCTCATAAATCAACACCTTGTCATCAATATGTGAAAAAAATTCCTCTATGATACTAGAGGACATGTCTTCATTGATTTCCAAACTTGCTGTAAATGACATTGGCTCTTAGTTGTTATTCTCCATGGATCTAAAATCCATATTTTGCTGCTTCTTGTGGTACTTTTGCAAACTTAACCATGACTCAGGGATTGGACATCCTACCGATCAGCTATCCTCCTTAACATGAAGGAACATTTAAATTATCAACTCGAGGATGTATACTTGAAATGAATCTGCAAAGTATATGCACTATGGGATTCTTTGAGTTATTCTATCATTGCAAACTAAAAACATAACAATGCTGGAAATGAATCTAAATGCCCAGTAATGGCTGCAGGAAACTTCACAGTAATGGCTGCAGGAAATTGTGTAAATTACTACAATAGTGGCTGTAGATGGTACAAAAGTATTGAAATTAACATCACTACAACATAACTGATCTCCAACAACACATTACTAATTACTAATCATCTGAAATATAATCTAAACTATTCTAAACAATTATAGAGTCATAGTATCTCAAGTGGCCTTTTCTTGAGTGGCTAAATTCTTAGCTAAAATTATTCAATATTCAATGTACAAGTGCAATTTCTGAAATCATGTTCTCATTGCAAATGAAAATTATTACATCAAGTAATATCAAACTTTCTGATTAAACAAAGACACTACTAACAAGACTTAGCACAAACTAGATACTCCCTAATCATCCCCTCAACTCAAGAAAGAGCTCATATATATACACGAGGCTTGAGAGATGGATTAATTACAAAATCAACAACTTGTGACAAATGTCATTTCTCCCACAACATCAAGGAGATGACTTAATCCACAACAAACTAATAAAGAACAAACTGAAAGGAGTTGAGAGTGTTCTAATCCACTTCAAACTCTTACAACATGAAAATACACATATGGTTAAAAATATGTATAAATAGATGCCATAATTATTTATGAATCATAAATTATTGTTTCCACAAGTTACTCCACTATTTTCGGACTCCAACAACTTTAGATCCATGAGATAAACAACAGGTGGAAGAGTTCAAATCAAACTAGAAGTCATTCCTTAACTGCTGCCTTCAAACTCACTACCTTTTACTCAGTCAATTTCATATGAGTGGGTCTCATAAACTGTTGGGAAATAACTAAAACCATAAAAAGGTTTGTTTCTCCTCCTTTTCCTCTTTCCACTTCATTAAGAAAATATGTATTTCATTAAGCATTGAGTGATCTATGCCCGTTTTGGTGAAACTGGTTTTTGACCTTTTCTGCTTTCTTTTCTGTTGCCACTTTTTTTGTAGTCACATTAAAACATGTGTTTCTCATTAACTACTAAAAATTAACTCAAATAATCAAAAGGGTTTTTTCTCCTCCTTTTTATCTTTACAAATCATTAAGAAAATCTAGAAGTCATTAAGAAACATGGGAGATATACTCATTATTCTAAAAATGGGTGTTGACTTTTCCTGCATTTCCAGCAACTGTTGAATATTGACAAGTGTCAACTTGCTTCTCCTTATTTTCAGCTGCATGAATGACCCAAATATCTCACAAAAAACATTTTAATCATCTCAAAACACTTATTATTTAATAATAACCATTTATCACAATATTTGATCACAATTTAGCATTAACTAGCTAGACATACAAATGCTAATCAATAAATCATTAATCATAGTTAATGCTTCATAAATCAAGGTAATGTATGGAAATGACTTGGAAATATATTTTAAACATAGGTTAAAGTGTTATAGACAAGGAATATAAATGTGACATTTTATAGGCTCATCATCCTCCAATCATCTTATCTTTCAATTCCATTCTATCTCATTTCTCTTATCTTCCTTCATCCACCTTCCAATACATTTATTCTTCCTTCCATCCTATTAAAACCATCTTATCTTCTGATTCCATTATATCCTTCATCCATCTTCCAATCCCATTTTTTCCAATCTATTTATCTTCTAATCCAATCCATCTTATCTTCCAATTCTCTCATATTATCAAAATTCCTCTTATCTTCCTTCTCATTCTATCCAATCCACTTATCTTCCTTCCACCCTATTCAAAGCATCTTATCTTCCAATCCCATTCCATATAATTAATTTATCTTCTAATGCAATCAATTTATATTTCTTCCATCCCATTCAATCCATCTTATCCTCCAATCTCATTTTATCCAATCATGTTCCTCCATCATCTAATCACATGATATTATACCCATTCTAATCCTATCAAACTAGACTTTATTTCATCAAACTGAACTTTACCCCATCACATTAAGCTTTTCCCAAACACTTTGCCTGCATGAATTTTATCAAATCAATACAGAGATCAACTTTTTGAGTTACTTGTTCATTTCACAGTTGCTGATAACGGATGACTGTTTCGACATCAACCAATCTTTGCAATTCAGGATGCATCCTTCTGCAATCATCTTATCAATCCTCCATCAAATAATCTTGTTTATGGAAAGAACTTTGGACTTAATAACTTCTTGGTCATGATGTCTTTTTTAAATTTTATCTTTGTGTTTCAATAGACTCTACTCACGATTGCCTTGATCTTTAATATCTTGGTGTATCTTGGATGGTGTATATTGGAACATGTGTCATTATGGAATTATCTATTTGTGGGTACTTTAGTGCATCTTTGTTGGTCACATAGTTATGTTTATGTATGCCTCAAAGAGGGAAGGGTCTCGTGCACTTCCACCAAGTCCCTAATCAATATTTGAGTGTACTATGGCTTCCTCATGAGTGTCACTACATTAGTTCCACCATGATTTTTGATCTACATCTATGCTCCTAAATCTACCTTATTTGTCTGAGAGTCCAGTCCACGCAAAGGAACCATGTCATCCACTCCATCTAGCTTGTGATGCATACCTCCTCTTGTAAAATCAAACTAGGGTGTGCTCTCTGATATTAACAAAATACAATCTAAAAAATGCATGTAGTTAGGTTGCATTAGTTAGTTTCATTTAGCATTCTTGCAATTTGCATTATGAGGCTCCTATTTATTCACTATTCCCCCATCCTATTTGGGGCATCATGTCCCTGATCTACCCTAGGTCTACCCTGACCCCCCCCCCCCCCCNCCCTGATCTACCCTAGGTCTACCCTGCCCCCCCCCCCCCCTCACCTAAAGGAAGCATCTCGTGACACCAGCTCATTTCCCCTTTTTTTTCTCTCTTCCTCCTCATTCTTTTTCCTCCCTTCTGCCCTTTTCGAGAAAATTCCACAAAAAATATTTTTTGCATTATTTTCTCAAGGGGGCATAATCTCCCACTATAATTATTTTTCTCCACCAAAATTACTTTTCTCTCAGGGGCATCTCATTTTATTTTTTCTTTGACGCGACACCGCATCAAAGAGGGGCAAAATGTAGATGTCTAAAAATGTCCCTTAGCACTCTTATTAATTAAATTAAATTAAATTAATATTCCCCCGTAACATTATAGTTAATTTTAATTAATTAATTATATTTTTTTTTATTCTCCTAACTATTTAATTAAATTTGGTTCATCTTCTATGGTATCAAAATTTAATTTAAAAACCTTTCCCCCTAAATGTATTAAATTTTATTTAATACATTCCCTCCAAAACTCCCCCTTTAGATTAATTTAAATTTATTTATTCCCTCCACATTTTAATATTCTACTAATCTATGATTAATCTAAATCTAATTTGGATCAATCTTAAACCCACCTAAAAAGCCTAGATTCCTAATTTATACCCATCACTCTCTCCCCTAAGCCTACTCCTCTAATTAATCTTAGATTAATTAGACTAATTTTATAATTCCTACAACAATTAACCTCTTAATGGTGTTGACACATGTGTGAGCACCCCTCCTATGGGACTTGTCCATTCCCTTTTCCTAAAATGGCCCAAGCCATTTCTCTTGAATCTTGTCTCCCCTTTCCTCTTTAGAAGATTCTCAACATGTTACTCACTTTGGGTCTCCCACCCTCTTACACTTGTCATTAAACCATCATTTTCAAGAGTTGCTCACATGTGTGAGCAACTCTCCCTCTTTCATGGCCATTCCTTTATCCCATGTGGATACTATGTGGATGTCACATGAGATCCACCTCATCCAAGCCCTCCAAAAATATATAAATAGGAGGCCTCACTCTTTGCAAATCATCTTTCATTTTTTGCATTGTTATCATCATAGTTTCATTCTAGGATTTCTCTTAAGCATTTTAGCATTTTGTTGCAATCTTAGTTCATTTAAATCTAGAAAATACATGCTAGGTAAATGGAAATGAATCTTAGTTTCATTTGATCTTGCATATCATTCTAGCTTAGTTTTACATTTTCATTTTCATCATTTGGTGAAGGCTTGAGACAAGTTCCTCATACTTTTTCTTGAGCTCTTCATCACATCCATTAGTTTGCATAATAGGACCAATCATCACAAGCATGCAATAAATAGTGGAATTGCTATTTTATGTTGGGAAAGCACACCCACATTCCTCTCTAAGAGAAAGTCAAACAAGTCTTGGGTGCACTTGTTTCAGCTCATCTGAGGTTATGTTGGAAGCTTTGTGTGGGAACTAAGTTTTTAATATGTTAATGTAACTTGTATGCTTTTTATCTCTAACATTTTCATGTCTAAGCTTGTTCTACATAGGTAGGTTTTCATCATACATAGTACCTTCGAGGCACAATTAGGTATGGTCTCAAATACACCAATGAAGACCTAAATCTTCATGAATACACTGATTCAGATTGGGCTAGTTGTATGATAGATAGAAAGAGAACATCAGGATGCTGCTTCAGTTTAGGATCAACTATGATCTCCTGGATAGTAGAAAACAATCCTCAGTTGTAGAGAGCTCTCCTGAAGCCTAGTATATTGTAACATCTATGAGAACAAAAGAAGCAGTATAGCTACATAAACTTCTAGTGAGATTGTTTGGTAAACCTATGGAACCTACTTTCTTATATTGTGACAATCAGAGATGCATAAAACTCTCAATGAATCTAGTATTCCATGATAGGTCGAAACAAATTGAGATTCCTTATCATTATGTTAGAGATATGGTAGAAAGACTATGATTCAATTGAAATATGCAAGTATAGATGAATAGACTGCAAACATTCTCACCAAACCACTAGCTAAGACAAAATTTGTACACTTTTGGGATAAACTTGGTATGGTTGAAATGTAACTTAATTTTTAGATTAGGTTTAATTCATTTGTACTTGTAATCAAATATGTTTAATGTGTAAACTCTTTTTTTCATGTGTGTTTTCCTAACTTTATGGGCCCTGTGATCATCATTGAAAAGTGATGACTTTTTAATGATGAAACACTTGTATTTTGAGTAATATTGGGGTGAACCCACAATAGTGGGTTACACTTTTTCAAAGGAAGCAATTCCTCCTGAAATTCACAAAGCAGGCAGATTTAGAAAGTACTTTCGATAGAAAGTACTTTCTATTGAAAGTCCTTGATTAAGGGCAATTTTAGTCAAATAATTTTGATATAAAGTAGTTTTGATCAAAACTAATTAGTTTCGATCAAAACTGCTTTCTATCGAAAGTCTCTGATTAGAGGCCATTTACAGAGGTTGACACAAGTCTGAAGTTTTCATGGCTTCGGGGCTCAAGCGCAAGGCTCAAATGGAAGAATAAGGAGACATCATTTTGCTTCGCACAAGTACTCTGAATGAGCTTTCTAACAAATATAGATTTGACAAATTTTTAATTAATTAGGCCTATGTTTTTTGACGTGTATCGAATGTGGGTTTTTTTTATCAAATATAAACCTCCAAATTTGACGTTCAATGAAAATAGTAGAAAAGAGAATTTTTTTTTGAAAAATAATAGTGCCCTCCGTCTTCGAGTCTACTTTCTATTAAAAATAATAATTGAAATTCGATAAATACACAAGAAGTTATAAGATATGTAGTCAAGGTATGTCAAAATTATAGTTTACTCAACTTCAAACATTCATAAAATATGCAATAATCATGATAATGTCGTCAAACCAATTGCATGCCCTCCGTATGGATGTTACAAAACTAAATTTGAAAGAAGCACATTGATATCTGTTAAGTTTTAGGATAATTGCAAATGTAATAGCACTCTATGTTGTATGTATTTTCCAAATGCAACAATCTCTCTTTCATTTATATTGGGAATGAGGCTAGGAGAGACATGTCTATTCGTTACTATTTATAAGAAAGGACATGCCTCTTCCCATTAATTAAATTTAATCAATCTTATAATGTTTCATCAATCAATTATTAATTAAGAATAATATAATAATATAATATTGAATATTAACTTTCATATGATTAATAATAATATATAATATATTATATGTATTCTATTGATCATACGACTGAAGCTACAAACATTAACACTCCCTCTTAGCTAGGGAGGATGATCAAAAAAAATGTGTAGTGGTCTCCAATGTAACCACGTATGACCCTTACCATAGCTACACAAAACATCAACACTCCCTCTTAGTTAGGAAAGATAAAATTTATAAAAATGTGTATGCAAAATAGATGTCAACTATGATAAACAAAATACTACTATTAAAAAGCTAATAAATCTATCCAAATGCAATCCAATGAAGAATACAAATAATTAAATGAATTAAAACAAGTTTTACCTTCACCTACCCTTTGTAGCTTGCCTCCATTGTCCTCCTAGCTTTGATTTCTTGATGTTTGAGCTCTCAGATTTCCATTGAAGCTCCTTAGCCAAGATGTCACCAAAGTGTGGAGATTTGAGTGAATGTATGCAAAATGCAACTAAATTGATGATGGAATGGTGTAGAAATGCTTGGATGTTTGATATGATTGCTTGAATGCTTGAAATGTGATGGCTTGAAGGCTTGATGGCTTGAATTCTTGATTTCTTGAATGCTGACTACTAGATCACAAAGGGGGAATGAGGCTCCTTTTATAGGATTTTGGAGGACCTAAGCCTAGGTGGCATGATCCTAGGGTTTAGAATGAAAGGTGGAAGATCCTAGGGCTACTATTGACTTGGTTAAAGGGGTTGAGATAAAGGGGGATGTAGTTAGAATGTGAGAGGAAGAATAGGGAGGATGTTCCTCCTACATTGACAGAGAGGAGAAGAAGGTGGAAGGGAAAGATACATGTCAAGTGTCTCACAAAGACCATGGAGAGGAAAGAGGAAGGACTTTTTCCTCATGAGGACTCTTGGTACAAGTGTCCCATGAGTCATCTTGGACTCTTTGAGGTGGCTTGAGAAGCTCTTTAGGAATAGGGATTGCTTCTTGACTTGGTGTAAGGGAAGACATGTGGTCATGAGACCAAGTCTTATGAGGCCACATAGCCCTTAGAAATAGGACATGTGTGGGTGAGGATAATGAGTTATTAATAATTAATAATAATTAATTATTTTAGCCAAGGTGATGTGTCAAGTGACTGGGTCTAAGAGGTGGACTAGGAGGCTTAGTCATATTTAGTGACTGTATAATTAATCACTTTAATAAGACTAATTTAGAAGACTTAGGATAAGAAGAATAGACTATAGTGAATGTATTAAATAAATTAAAATAATTTACTTAATAAATAGAAGAAATAAATATTAATTAAATAATGAATATTTAATTAATTCATCAAATCAATATTAATTAAATAATAAATATTTATTTAATTAATTAGTGAAGCCATTTTTTAGTGTATACATTTTGCCCCTCTTTGAAATACTATGCTGGTCACATTGTTTCAAAGAAAAATCTAGCTTTTTGCCCTTGCCCCAGACAATGCCGACAAAGACGACCTATGACCTATGCGTGCCCCCTCAAGAGATTGATTGATTATTGTGTTTTTTTTTTTTTTGTTTTTTTGGAATGTTCAATCAATCTCACGAAAAGAATCGAAAGAAATTGGGAGGTAAAACGGGGTGAAATAGAATGATACCAGTGGGTAGGGTCCACACATCTAGCAAAAAGGGTCCACAGGCTATATATAGGGTCAAAGGGTCCACTATACGATCATTATGCACACTTTTCATTTGGAGATTGGAGCTTGGAGAGAGAGAAAATTAGAGCTAAGAATATGCCTTTTCCACTTTCAAATCACCATTTCGAGAGGGTCAGATGCTTCTAGAGGCCACCAGATTCTAGAGAGCCAGTAGGTGATTCATCTTGCTTTGTCAATTTGATGCAATTTTGTATGTTTGATAGGATTTGTAGCATGTTTAGGTTAGATCCAATCATAGGATAAGTTAGGAATTTTAATGTTTTTGGGTCAAAAATGGATGCGCAGTTACGGCGCATAAATGCGCAGCTAGTATGCTCGTTTGCACAGATTGTGCGCATTCATTCAGGGGTCCTGCACATTTGTAGGATGTGAATGTGAATGTTGCACATGGATTTAGAAATGTTGTGCATTTTTTATATATGCAAAAATGCTAGGGGGTTATGCACATACATTCAAAAATGTTGCGCATTTATGAAAATGGTAGAATTTGGGCAAATTAGGGGGTCAATTAGGTCAAACATCAAATCAATAGGCTGAGTGGCTCTGTCAGCATTGTATTTGTGATCAATTGGTATCAAAATAGGCAACATTGTAGCATAGTCACTAGTCAACCTTCTTGAGATTTAGATAATTGATAGAATTATCTATTGAGACGTGATAAACATGTGTTCAATTGATAGATAAGATAGATAGATAGATCAGTTTGATCGATGTATGATAGTTTGATTTGTCAATTTGTGATGATAGGAGGATATTACTGACATCTTGATGCTGTGGGAGAAATATCCGGTGATGCAGAGTTTGAGATCAACGTTGTCGGAGACCAATAGAGTGTTGATTGGGGTGACAGGCCTATATCATGTGTGTTAGTAATAATTGAGAGGGGGGTGAATCAGTGGCCTCAAAAATTTATCCTTCAAACTTAACCACCAATCAATAAACTTCAGATTATTATGTCCCTATAAGATGCATGCCATGAAATACTAATAATGATTAATTGTCTGTCAATTTGCTTTGTCAATCCTTATTCTTTCTTGATTACCGATAAGCAGTATAACTATTTACCGAAACTCAGTACAAATAAGAAGAGTATACTGATCAATCCAGAGTTAGCTATGCAAGATACAAAATAGTAAATAAATGAATCATACACACATAACACATGAATTTTAACATGGTAACCATGTTAAGGGAAAAACCACTGGGACCGGTACCCCAAATTTTCACTCTTCTGAAGTGAGCCCTGTTAGGAGCCAACCCTGTTAGGAGCCAACCCTGTTAAAGGTTACAAACATAATATTAAGTGCGACCTTGTTAGAGGATTTTATACATAGAGGTTGTCACTTAGTATCGGGCATCTATTTCTACCATCCTTGAATCAGCCTCCTTCTTAGACTGTCAATAGGTATCAGGCAAGTCCAATGCTACTTTCATGAATCAACCTTTTTGGCACTCCTTGAGATGTACCTCAATATATAGAAGATTGTTGAGTCCTGCTCAGTCAAGAGACTGGATGCTTCAATGGTTAAACTGAAACACTATGACCCATTCATATTGTAACTTTGAGTTTGTAGATTTGCAGATCTATTTAAGTACATTACCTCTCTGACCAATGTATCAATTAATGCTTATGCTCCATACTTTCTTCTCTGTGATGCTGTGCTTACTGTTTGTCGGTGTCTGTAGAATTCCTTAGCTCTTCCTTCAGCTTGTTTGATCAGGACTGCATGAATTTTTTCTTCATCAGTTTCTCTTCAGCATCCTGTTTTTATTCACTCCCCTTAATCCCTTTTTTAAATGAATTAAGCTTGTCTCTTATATAGACATGATATTCACTGTTTCTTGATTCTTGATTCTTGGTGTGAAAAATAATCCAGCCAATTAGATTTAAAGAATAACTCCTTATTTGTCTCATAGATATCTTATTTCCAATTGTACAAATCAGCTTTAAATCAATCACTTATCTCTGGTCGAATAAAACAAAGTAGACAACCAGTTAAGACTATTTTTAGCTCTGCCAGCTAGATATTTTGTCATTTTTTGAAATTTCTCTTCCGTTGGTCACCATTGCAGTTAGTTGTTGGTGACAACTGACAGTTCCGTCGGTGTGACTCCAATTAGCTTCGTGATCTCCATCCATTGGGCATTACTGGAAATTTACTCGTCGGTCAACACTGTCTTTAACTCGTCGGGCAACACTATCTTTAGCTCATCGGGAAACCTTCTGACTTTGCTCATTGGGCATCCTGTGGTTTTTCTTCATTGGGTAACACTATACTTCTGATCATTGGGTATCACTGTAACTATTCTTCTTTTCTCTGTCTGTTGATGTGCACTCCGCCGGTGTTGTTTGTCACTTAGTGAATACTTGACTTTTATGCATTGCTAAAAGCATAACCTTTGTTCCTTTGATTCTCTGAAGTATTTGGCATTATTTACATGACCGTACAGATGATGTCAATTTGACATCAATGACAATACAATACATTAAATGATTTAATGCCTTGCATTATCTTCAACTTAACATTGTCAAACATTCAATCAGTTGCATGTCATCAATCTCTCCCTTTGGCATTGATGGAAACATACTATATTATCACACTATACTATTTCTAATATAATATGAAATACAACAGTTGAGATTCATCAAACTACCAATCTTTTTGTTCTGATAACCGATAAATGTATGACCATCGGTAAGCTCTATTTTAGCTTAGATTTGATTCTTGTAGCTCTTTGTCTTTTGATGTGTTGTGTGTCTCTCCTTGTGTCAATTTCTCTCCCTCGACTGTTCTTCTCATTTGATATCTTTTTCTCTTTTCAACAACTCTCCCTTTGTATAATCTTTCCATACAATTTCTCTCCCTAAGGATATAATCTATCCCTGTTAGAGTAATGTGATAGTGGATAATGTCTTTCCCTTTCCAGAAATATCTGATAATATGGATAATTTCTCTCCCTTTGACAAAAATGCCAAACAAATATCTTACAAATATTTGACATTCATGTCAAAGACTCATTTCTCTCCATCCATAGTATATTCCTTGAATTTCCCTTATCCATCAACAATATGCTCTCGTGCTCAGTGAAGATATATACATGTCTGTATATAGATGTAGCTTTGAAGTTCATCTCTTTGCTTCCATCAACATTATTGATATTCTGATAATATGTAGGCGGATGTAGCCTTCAATAATTTTACTAACTGGTAGACAAGGGTTTGACCCCTAGTCTTTTTCTCAAGTACTCAAATGTATCCTTGGGTAGTGGCTTGGTGAAGATATCATCTAATTGTTCTTTGGATTGCACATACTCAAGTGTCACTTCCTTTTCTTGAACCTGTTCTCTCAAATAATGATACTTGATAGCAATGTGTTTAGTCTTAGCATGCATGACTAGATTCTTGGAAATGTTTATTGCACTGGTGTTATCACAATAGATAATTACTAGTTCTAAGATCTTCATATGCATACCTTTTAGTAACTATTTGATTCATGCAATATTTGAGCAATTTACAGTAGCAACAACATACTCTGCTTCTGTAGTAGACTAAGAGATGCATCCTTGCTTCTTGCTAATCCATGTGACAAGTCTGTCACCTATAAAGAATGCTCCTCTAGTTGTGCTCTTCTGGTCATCAAGATTTACAGCCCAATTAGCATCGGTAAACACCTTAAGTTCAAATTTTCCTTCTCTTCTATAACATAAGCCATATTCCTCAGTATTCTTCAGATCTCTTAAAATTATTTTCACAACAGTCATATGTGAATCCCTGGGGTTAGCAAAAAATCTTGCAACTATTCCTACTGCATGTGCAATATCAGGTCTAGTGTGTACAACATACATGAGTTTTCCAATCATTGATTTATACAAAGTCTGATTTACCTCTGTTGTCTTGCCCTCCTTTGTCAACTTGCATCCAATAGCCATCGATGTTCCAACTAGTTTGGAATCTTCCATCTTGAATATTTTCAGGACCTTTTTAATGTATTTGGACTGTGTAATGAAAATACCTTCACATTGTTGCATGATTTGTAGACCGAGAAAGAACATGATCTCTCCAAACATAGACATCTTGAACTCTTTGCTTATCTCATTAGCAAATGATTTGCATAGCATATCATAGCCTCCAAATATGATGTCATCAACAAATATTTCAGCAATCAAAGTGTGAGCATCAGTATCTTCCTTTAAATAAAGATTATTGTCTTCACTAGTCTTAACAAATCCAATTCTTATAAGATAGGAATGAAATCGTTCATACCAGGCTCCAGGAGCTTGTTTTAATCCATACAAGGCTTTATGAAGTCTACATATCATGTTTCTCTTATTTGGATCTACAAACCCTTTTAGTTTCTCAATGTATACCTCTTCTTCAAGTATTCCATTTAGGAATACAAACTTGACATCCATTTGATATACCTTGAATCCTTTATAAGCAGCATAAGCAAGTAGTATTATTACACCTTCTAGCCTAGCAATAGGTGCAAAGGTCTCTCCATAGTCAATACCTTCCTCTTGTGCATACCCCTTGCATACTAGTCTTGCTTTATTTCTTGTGACTTCTCCATTCTCATCCAACTTATTCCTGAATATCCATTTAGTACAAATGACATTCTTGTCATTTGGTCTCTACACAAGTGACCATATTTTTTTCTTCTCAATCTACTCAATCTCATAATTCATAGCACTTATCCCTTCATTATCAAGTGCAGCATTGACAGATTTTGGTTCAAACTCACAAATTAAACAATTTGAGTTTAAAAAATTACTTCTTGTTCTTGTACCAACATTTTTATCTCCTATGATCTGGATCTCTGGATGGTTCCTTCTTACATATCTTGCAAGTATAGGTACAACTCTTTGTCTATCAACTTGATCATCATTTTGTCCTTCATTTTGTTCTTCATCACCTTGCACATTATTTTGATCATTATCCTGATTGTCGGTATTTGCAGCTTGACTGTCGGTTGCAACATTCTATTGTTCAGGAATTAAGCACTGTTTCTCGGGCAGAGTGTTGGGGTCTTCATAGTATACAAAATTTTTATAGTCCTCTGGTTCTTTTGTGCTTTCCATCTCATTATTTTTTGCAAATTCATCTATCTTTACATTTGCACTTTCAACAATTTTGTTAGAGGCCTTAATAAGACATTTATAAACCTTGCTTTTGGTGGAATACCCTAGAAAGATACCTTCATCACTCTTGGCATCAAGCTTTACATTTCTATCATCCTTTAAGATATAACATTGACTACCAAAGATTTTGAAGTAACTTACATTGGGTGTTTTACCATACCATAGCGCATAGGGTGTCTTCTTTGTGTCTTTCTTCAATTGTACTCTATTTAATGTGTAGACAACAGTACTGACAGCTTCCCTCCAGAATATTTGGGTGATTCCTTTCTCTATCATCAGTGTTCTGGCACAATCAACTATGGATCTATTTCTTCTCTCAGCAATCCCATTTTGTTGTGGTGTGATTCCTATCTTTTTATACCATGCTCATTACAGAAATTAGTGAATTCATCTGATAACAAGGCATGGAGAAATGTGACATTGTTGATAACAAGGATCCTCTCTGATATAAAACCTGATGAAGATCATGATATAGATGCGTTAATAAGCACACCCCCAAGAAAAATGGGTCCCTCATCCATCATCCTCTGAAGAGTCTGGCCCCACCCAAGTGTGAAGCTGTGTGATCTCCGATCTGGACAAACATACCCTCCAATCGCTTTGACCAACACAATTGAAAGTGGATCGTACAACTCTACCATCTCCTCCCAACTAATCTCTGCCTCATCAATATCCTCATCCCCAAAAACTCCCATGCACTCTGTCAAACCACCATGACGATCGTACTACACCAACTCTCATGTGATAGGCAATCGTAGGATGTGATACACATCCTCTAATGTCATAGTCATCTCTCCTATCAGAAGATGAAATGTACTCATCTCTGAGTGCCACCTCTCTACCAACGTAGTCAACATACCCAGATTTTCCTGAATCTTGGGTGTGTATATCACATTGATGACATGTAACTGATTGAATGTTTGACAATGTTAAGTTGAAGATAAAGCAAGACATTAAATCAGTTACTGTATTGTATTTTCATTAATTTTAACTTGATATCATCTGTACGGTCATGTACATAATGCCAAAGAGACTTCAAAGAATCAAAGGAATAAAGGTTATTCTTTCAGCAATGCATAAAAGTCAAGTATTCACTAAGTGACAAACAACACCGACAGAGTGCACACCGACAAATAGAGTAAAGAAGAATAGTCACAATGATACCCGCTGATCAAAAGTATAGTGTTTCCTGACGAAGCAAAACCATAGGATACCCAATGAGCAAAGTCAAAAGGTTCCCCGACGAGCTGAAGACAGTGTTGCTTGATGAGTAAAATTCCAATGATGCCCAATAGACGGAGATCATGAAGCTAACTGGAGTCTCACTGACAAAACTGTCAGTTGTCACTGACAACTAACTACAATGGTGACCGACGGAATAGAAAGTTCAAAAAATGACAAAATATCTAGCTGGTAGAGCTAAAAATAGACTTAACTAGTTGTCTACTTTGTTTTATTCGACCAGAGATAAGTGATTGATTTAAAGCTGATTTGTATAGTTGGAAAGAAGATATCTACGAGGCAAATCAGGAGTTATGCTTTAAATCTAATTGGCTAGATTGTTTTTCACGCCAAGAATCAAGAATCAAGAAAAAATAAATATCATGTCTATATAAGAGACAAGCTTAATTCATTTCAAAAAGGGATTAAGGGGAGTGAATAAAAAGAGGATGCTGAAGAGAAACTGATGAAGAACAAATTCATGCAGTCATGATCAAACAAGCTGAAGGAAGAGGTATGGAATTTTGCAGACACCAATGAACAGTGAGCACATCATCATAGAGCAGAAAGTATGGAGCACAAGGATTAATTGATACATTGGTCAGAGAGGTAATGTACTTAAATAGATATGAAAATCTAAAAATTCAAAGTTGTAATATGAATAGGTCATAGTGTTTCAGTTTAACCATTCAAGCATCGAGTCTCTTAACCGAGAAGGTCTTAATAGTCTTCTATATATTGAGGTACATCTCAAGGAGTACCAAAAAGGTTGATTTATGAAAGTAGCATTGGACTTGCCTGATACCTATTGACAGTCTAGGGAGGCTGATTCAAGGATGGTAGCAATAGATGCCTAATACTAAGTGACAACCTCTATGTATAAAATCTGCTAACAAGGTCACACTTAACAGTGTGTTTGTAACCTTTAATAGGGTTGGCTCCTAACAGGGCTCACTTCAGAAGAGTCAAAATTTGGGGTACCGGTCCCAGTGGTTTTTCCCTTAACAAGGTTTCCACATTAAAATTCATGTGTTATGTGTGTATGATTCATTTTTTTACTATTTTTTATCTTTCATAGCTAACTCTGGATTGATCAGTATACTTTGCTTATTTACTGGGTTTCAGTAAATAGTTATACTGCTTATCAGTAATCAAGAAAAAATAAGTATTGACAAAGCAAACTGATAGATATTTAATCATTATTAGTATTTCATGGCATGCATCTTGTAGGGACATAATAATCTGAGGTTTATTGATTGGTGGTTAATTTTGAAGGATACATTTTTGAGGCCACTAATTCATCCCCCCTCTCAATTATTACTAATAATTGGTATCAGAGCTTGTGTGCTTAGAAGGAAGGTTTCAAGACCTAAGTTAGGATCATAAGATGAACAGACGAGATGTGCCCAAGTTGAACAAAGATAACTTTGCTTCATGGCAAAGCAGGATAAGACTCCACTTACCAGGTATTGTTAATGATGTTACTCAATTCCTAGATATTGAATATGTGTTACCTACAGGAGTAATGACAGTAGATCAATTGAGAGAGAAGCATGAGCATAACTACATGGTTATAGAGCTTTCTTCCTCACTCTCTGATGTTGAATTTGAAGATGTCAAGGATTGCAAAACTGCAAAGAAGATGTGGGACAAACTGAAGCTTGTACATGGAGGTGATACAAATGTTCTGAGAGCCAAGGCAGAAAGCCTTAGAGGAAAGTTTGATGACCTCAGAATGAAAGAAGGAGAAAACATCACATAGTATAGTACAAGAATAAAATAAGTAGTCAATGCTATACGAGGTGTTGGAGGTACACTTGAAGAGGAGACAATGGTAAGTAAAATCTTAAGAACCTTATTGCCTGTATATGCTATTAGAGTTTCTGCCATTCAAGAAATGAGAACAGTAGAAAACAATACAGTTACTCTTGATAGTTTAATTGGTAAACTGATTTTATTTGAGATGAATAACTTTGACAATAGTGTCTTACCAATCTTAGAGTCTGCATTTAAGTCTTCTGTGAAAATAAGCAAATCAAGTCATAGACACTCATCTAGAAGAGACAGTGAAAGTGAAAGTGAAGAAGAAGATCTAGATGAAATAGAAGCACTTATGGATAGAAGAATGCAGAGAGGCAAAGGTAAATACAAAGGAAAGTTACCACTTGTATGCTTTAATTGTAAAGAGATTG
>MU226531.1:4868599-4888015 GCA_018584345.1 Thuja plicata
AGACTTAGGATAAGAAGAATAGACTATAGTGAATGTATTAAATAAATTAAAATAATTTACTTAATAAATAGAAGAAATAAATATTAATTAAATAATAGATATTTAATTAATTCATCAAGTCAATATTAATTAAATAATAAATATTTAATTAATTAATTAGTGAAGCCATTTTTTAGTGTATACAAAATGCAATTCACAAAAGATCCATTACTTTTAAGAGAGAAGATATCACCTCATTGTGATATCAAGAGATATGGTCTGACCAAGAATATCAAGTCTCATGATATTCACCATAACTCAAAAAATGTTTTAGATATCACCTCAATATGATATTAGAGATATGGTTTGACCAAGAATATCAAGTCTCATGATATTCACCATAACTCAAAAGTATTTTAAATATCACCTCAATATAATATCAGAGGTATCGTTTGACCAAGAATATCAAGTCTCATGATATTCAACACAACTCAAAAGTATTTTAGATATCACCTCAATATGATATCAAAGATATGGCTTGACCAAGAATATCAAGTCTCATGATATTCACCATAACTCAAAAATATCCTATGGTAATGTGCACTTACCATAAGAACATTCACATCGTCTATTATGATCTATTTCAGCCATCACAAGATGTCTATCACAATAGAAGATGTCATCTATCATGATCTGTTTTAGCCATCACAAGATGTCTATCACAATAGAAGATGTCATCTATCATGATCTATTTCAGCCATCACAAGATGTCTATCACAATAGAAGTTTCCTTCTATCATGATATATTTCAGCCATCAAAAGATGTCTAATGATCTATTTCAGCCATCAAAAGATGTCTATCACAATAGAAGTTGCCATCTATCATAATCTGTTTCAGCCATCACAATATGTCTATCACAATAGAAGATCAAGTTATTGTTAGATTGTCACCTTTCAATAACTTTAACAAATACAAGTGATAATCATTTGGAAGTTGTCACTTCCCCATGATTTACACAGGGGATAGGCCCATTAAAAATATGGAGTCACACACATGACATTCATCATGCCTTAGCGCAGAGGGTGAAAACAAGGGATTTCACCTTGAACTTCTCTCACAGAGAAGAACTCATTGAGAAGATATCAATTTGTTGATCTATTTCATCCAAGATTTCTTAAGATAAATTGTCAGACTCCCTCTGAATCTGATATCAATCTTCTGAGATCCTCATCCAAAGTTACCTTTGAAGTGTCAGACTCCCTCTAAATCTGATATCAATATTCTTTTCCTGCAAGAGCATCCCCAGAAAAGATCAAGGAAAATAGCTTTTATAGGACGTATATAAATACAAATATGAGAGATACTATAATGAGTAGAGAAAGTAATACTCAAGGATAATAAATACTTATCTGTGAATCAACATCCTTGATACAAGTTGCTCCAATGAGGGTCCACAAACATCAAATCGAAAAACACCTTCTCATATTATTTGAGAGACATCTCCCCTTTGAATCATCTCCCCACTAAGGATGGTTTACATGGGAATGTAACATTGGTTATTATTTCCCCCCACAATGTACAATTCCCACTCTTATATCGTTGAACAATTCTCATGTCTTCTTGTGAAATGAATTGATTGCTCAAAGAGAGGTGACAATCTATAATTAATCCTTTCTTTATAGAAAGAGACACCCTTCCTTGAATAATTTCTTCTTTGTTAATGCTTGACCACGATCATAACAAATTAATATATCTCTTTAATGAAAGCCGCTTTAAGGAATTTCACATAGACCCGTACACATTCCATCGTAACTTTTAAACCCCAAACTTTCTCGCAAATCGCTTTGGTGAGATTCTTCCAAATTTGTTTTTCACAAACATATCCAAAATTACGCAAAATCCAACGGTGGATTTGTGAGATATGGTCCCTTTATTGAGACAGTCACACATTCACCATCAAGAAACTACTCTCTTACATTTACAGTTTGGCTCTAATACCATGTTAAGTTTTAGGATAATTGCAAATGTAATAACACTCTATGTTGTATGTATTTTCCAAATGCAACAATCTCTCTTTCATTTATTTTGGGAATGAGGCTAGGAGAAACATGTCCCTAAAGGGACATGTCTATTCATTATTATTTATAAGAAAGGGCATGCCTCTTCCCATTAATTCAATTTAATCAATCTTGTAATGTTTCATCAATCAATTATTAATTTAAAAATATTATAATAATATAATATTGAATATTAAATTACATATAAATAATAATAATATAACATATATAATATATTATTATTAATCAACATATATTATATGCATTCTAATGATCATACGACTGAAGCTACAAACATTAACAATATCTATTTTAGAAAAAAGTTGCTCTATGAAGTCAATGTAACTCTTTGAAAATGACATTTTCAGCAACATAACAGTTTTTGTGGGAGAAAAAAAAAACATTCAAATCAATTTTTTAAAAAAAAAGAAAAAAATAAATTAGAATCTAGATAGAAAATCCTAAAAGACTCTAGTTTACTTCATCTTCTGATTTCAAACGGTTTAATGGCAATATGCATCTGAATTTGATTTTTTTTTTTCAAAATGTAGAGTTCAGTGTCTGTTCAGGCAAAAAAGTGATATGTGGGTTTACCCATTGTAAAGTGGCGACTTTGCAATGAGTAAATCTATCATCGTGATGGATATCATGAGACATGATATCCATGGACATGTCATGATAACCTACATCTCATTAGACATTATGGTAGATATCATGAGAATTGATATCTATGGATAAGCCATACTATTTAAATTTATCATGACGGATATTATATGGTTAATATCCATGGATATGCCATGATTTGATATCTCTATGATAGGCATCATGTGGGATGATGCCAGTGCACATATCATATAGATATATATTTGAGAGTATTAGTGAATAAGCATATTTGTGGATATGCTACCTCTCCTAAATAAGTTGATATTTTTACAAATCTATTGATGAATATAATTACTCTTCCCTAGCTAAGAGGGAGTGCTAACGTTGGTAGCTTTGGTCAGATGATTCTAACCGATGATGTCAAATGCTTAATTGGCCAATCGACCTTAAGCATTTGATATCTATTCTTCATTAGATAAGTATATGGTTATACATACAATATTATATTAAAACATCATAGTATAATATTATATGTGTGATGATATCATCATTTTCAGAATACTCTAAGTATCATTATAATCTTTGTAATAGTTATCATTATTGATAACTATGATAGTCATTATTGGCAACTATCATAGTTATCATTAATGATGACTAAGGCTACTTAAGTAGCATTCATAGTTTCAATTTTGTTATCAACTTTAATGTTTGATAAAGTTGATACCAATATCAACTTGATATTAAAATGATATTGTTGAAGTCGATTACGGTAACGACTATTGATGATGATATATATGTATAACAATCATAGCTGATATTGTTATCAACTTTAATGATTAATGAAGTTGATAACAATATCAAATTGATATGGTTAATGTTTTGATATTAATCAAATTATAAATGATACAATTGAAGTCGATTATGGTATCGACGAATTCTCATTGATATTGCAAGTCGATTATGGTATCGACTAATCTCAATAATGATGAATGCATTGAAGTCGATTATATCGACCACCCTCATCAGTGATATTGTAAGTGTTACTTGCAATTTATAGTGACTGTTCCAAACAACGACGGTATTATTCTTTGTACCGATTATGGTATCAATAGCCATGAGTGCCGATAATAATGTAAACAAAGTTGATAACAAATTCAGTTTGTATTTTGGTTAATTGAAAGATCTCACGAAGATACATAGTCTCACGAAGAGGTATGTCTCTCTGTGAGACCTGATGAATATATATTTATATGATATCAATTTCAATATATGAATAATTCAATGAGAAGTACAATTAGTCCCGTTTACATATTGGTGAATATTCAACAATAATATAGAGAGGATAGAGGCGAAACATGTGTGTGTGTGTGTGTGTGTGTGTGTGTGTGTGTAATTATAATTTGAAGCCATCACTTCTCAATTGAGACCTTTATTGAACAAACAACACCATCTTCTATTTAACAACCTACCATTTAACCTCATGTACTTCATTAATGTATGCAAAAAATGGACCAAAATTTTCCCCAACTGACCTTCCACACCTCTTGGGCATACCTATTGCACACATAAGTGAGATTACTAGTATACTAGAAATATCTTACATGTTGCAATTATAGATACTACTAGTATATGCCTTTATTTATGAAAAATTGATTTAAAATATACATCTCTTAACGTATTTTATACCTATATAATCTATATAAAAAATAAGAAAGCTACAACCCTACTTTTTTCAGTCATAAAAAATCAAAGAAGACAAGATTAAGACTAAAATGAGATTTCTCTAAGTTAAAGAATTCATAAAAATTATTCTCTTTTGACCATGTATCATAAACTATATATTTTTCTTCAAAATGAAGCCACTTCTTGGTGAAAATGGAAATATGACAAAGTTAATATTGGCGTGTATGAATGATCAATTTATTGCAATCTACTTTACAACATTGCACATTGTAATATTAATACCTAGCAGACTTAATCTGTGTAGATTTTGGAGAACATCACAATTTGACTTGTCGTAGAAAATCTCTTTATCAAGATTAAATATTAAATATTGCATACAAACCCAATTCATGTTATAAGAACATGAAAAGCAAACTTCCTATATCAAACAATTCTGTTTACTTACTATATTTTCATAAGACATGATCTAAATTGTAGCAGTTCAAGATTTGAGAATGCCAAATATTTATTTACTCACGATTCATGTGGAGAATGACCTGAGCTCCAAACTGGGGCTTAAGTGAGAACGAATGTACAGGTGCGTGGATGTAATTGGGGGAAATCACAAAGGAGAACCGTCGAAGAATCATGGTCAGTACTACTTTGGCCTCTATCAGTGCAAAGTTTTGACTGATGCAAACCCTTGGGCCTAATGAAAATGGCATGAATGCATTCGGATGCTTGGCGGCTTTTGAAACTCCTTCTCTGAACCGCTCTGGATTGAACTGGTACACGTCGTCTCCCCACAGAGATGGGTCATGGTGCATGGCAAGGATTGGAATCTGAAGTTGAGTACGTGCAGGAATTGAGAGTCTGCCAAGCTGCATTGGCTTTTCCGTTTGTCGGAATAGTGCCACTATAGGTGGATAGAGTCGCATAGATTCATTGAAAATCATCCCCATCTGCAATAGTAAGGGTACACCATATTTTAATCTGTTACGCTAAAGTTTGTCTTAATAGTTTTCAGGAATAGAATAAATATCCGGAAAACCCGGGCTATCTGTGAATCCTCCTCTGCTATTTATCTCAGCATTTCAAATAGTGCAAATAGAATATTGTAGAAACCAAACATGTTATAGACCATCAAGGAAACAAATGAAAACTGGGTAAGGTTAAGGTTAATATAATCTTAAGGCCATTCACAGTGTCTGGAGTTGGAAAATCGTTTTTTCCGCACACTTCTAAGACCTCCTTACGGGCTTTTTCTTGCCAGTCCTGATGCATTCCCAACAAGATCATGGTCCATGTCAAGAGGATTGTTGTAGTTTCCTGTCCAGCTATATAGAAAGTCAGGCATTCAGAAATTATTTCATCTGTTGTCATGTGAATGTTACTCTGCACTTTTCCTCCTTGTTTCTTGTTGGAACTCATCATTAGTCCAAGTAAGTCTGTACCATAGTCCACTGACTTTCCACTGCCAACAGTCCTCTCTCTGCTTTCAATCACCTGTCTTGCACATTTTCTAACCTCTTTTGCCAACCACCATTCTTGCTTATTCTTTTTTGTAGGAAGAAACCTGTCATGATAAATTATTCCTAGAATATATCAATCCTCACTGAATTCATAGAAGAGAGTTAAAATTAGATGAATATTCTCCTTGGAACAAACTTAAAATTTATATCAAGAATTATACACCTTTTTCTATGGTTCATCTAGGAATCTCTCTTTATTGCTTACATCTTTAGAGCATTGCAAACGGGGATCAGACAGGGAAACAGGCTTGTGAAAGAGATTCAAGAAATTGTTAGAAGTGTACCTAGAAAATTTTCCAATGCTACACCAATGATCTTATCAAGGAAGAAGGGTGGATCCTATTTCTTATGCATTGACTATACAGTGATAACTCAGATCACCATCAAGAACAAGTCTCCAACACCTAAAATGAATGTACTGGATGAATTGCATGAAGCCTGTTGGTTCTAGTTTTGTACAATTTTGTATTAGGCACTTACGTTAACTATTTTTTTAATTAGATGCACCAAGAATAGATAAAAACATAGATAAGGGTAGAATTTATAGAAGTATGATATTGTCAGTTCTTTATAAATATGGATTGCATAGAATAGGATTTGCATTAACTTTTAGGAAAAATGATATACTTTTGTGCTCCCTACTTTGTAGAAGAATTGAAAGTAGTAGTTGCATGAGACCTCACAGCAAGCAAACATGGATAAAGTCGGCATTTTGTGTTATAACAGTCAAAAAGTGCTGAGTCAGAGGAGTTGAGTCAGTACTGAGAATTGGCGAAAATAGTCTAATTTGCAGTATCTGTTTGTGTATAAAGGACATAATTAATGTCAAGCGTATAAGCTTCTAGCTTAAACTGTGTATGCATTTTTTGTTTGATGTTTTGGAAACATTCAGTGGTCCATCATTAGGAAGAAGAAAATGTGTAATTGGATTGTAGAAGTAACTATTATTTATGTCTCTACTATCCTTAAATTACTATTTCAATTTCCTTAATAGATAAATATTAAAAAATAAAAAAAGAATTCTGAGTAACCAGAAACCTCAATTTGATTGGGGTCAAATTTAAACGTGATCCTCATATAAGATTTTTAGACTCTTATGTTATTAATATGCTAAAATTCTATGTCCTGGCACTAGGCTATTGTGGTGTCAACTTTGCTATGTGGAAATTATCTTATTCCACTTTGTAATTATCTCTAGCTGTAATATTATTTCAAGAAATTAGATGCATTAGTTTTGAGTCAATCTTTCAGTAATTTCCTATTAAAATAAGCTTTATCTTTCACTAGGCGATTCCTCAAGGGGTAAATACAGTTTTCAAAGGATCACCCGTTCTCCATAATATAAAAAAGTGTCTGAAGAGCCAAAATTATGGCCTTTTTCAATATCAAGGTGGTTAATCCATATTAGGGGCCAATTGGTTGCAAATAACTGGGTCATAGCAGCATGTTTATGCCAAGATATAATTATTCACGCGGTGCAGAAAGGTAGCATTGCATGCGTTGATTCAAGGTACAAACAACCCTTAATGCTTATCTTGGTAGTATCTGGTACGTGTTTTTTATTTTCATTTTGTCATGGGCGGTTGATGATAGAATATGTGGATGATTTGGAAGATCATGGATACATTTTTTTCACATGGTATATACAAAGGTTGCCGGCAGGTTTCCCATAAATGAGGCAGTTATTGGCTGTTTGTAAAAGCATATTCCTTTGCATCTGAAATCTTTGGAACAAGCAGTCTTATATCATGTGACTGTTGACTGCCTTGACAAGTATTGACCTCTATCTTTTTTATCTGGGACATGGGGGTAATCCTAATTTACATCACTCCCATTAATGAAACATACATGTGTTACAAGGAAAAACATTCAGAAGAAAATTTAATAGCAAAATTGCAACTAATTGAACAGTAAATGATTGTAGAGAAAATAATTGGAACAATCTACCCAAGGAAATAGCAGATATGTATGAACATGTAATAGCTAAATTTTATTAGCTGCAGACGTAAACTTTGTCAAAAAATATGACATTTAGATTCATCTTGGATAATGGTGATTGTCTTGATGGATCTATTCTCACTTATTTTTACTGTTTTTCTTTTTGAAACAGTATCTGTGCTAACCTGAATCATCATACAAATATGGAGCCCTAGGTTGGTCCTCTCAAAATGCATCTTGTATGAGAAGCTAGGGTAAGATACGAGGCACATTAAACACTTAGATGTACGCAGCATTGCTAATAAACTTCTACAGGCAATTTGTAGTTTGCCATAATACGTAATGTTTATTAATCTATCTCCTAATATAACTTTAGATTATAGAGGAAATGTTACCAATGAAGGCATCCGTTACAGTTGTGTTATGGAACATTTCAGTTTCTGAGAACACATTACAATAGTTGAAATATTGTTTTCTATATTTTAATTGGCATAGGAAAGTGGTTCCAGTCAAATGTTGATACAACTATGTTTTTATCAGGTTCTCCATGGCATTGATTGGCAGGAATGCTAGAAGGGTGCTTTTCATAGCTAGTAGACCCCAGTGCGTTTTTATCAAATTCTCCATTGGATTTGATGATTGGAAATCTAGAAAGGTTTTTTCAAAAATCAGTAGGCCTAAACAAGATGACAATTCTGGGTATATCAAGTGAGATATGCTTCACTATTATTCTAATTGCAATGTGTTGGAATATAAGGTTGTGATGTCCCCATCCTTAAACTAATAGGATAAAAACAATAAAGTACTTTTGTGGTCAAGGAGTGGCAGTCCTTTAGCTAATTAGAGTTAGTAAAAGTAGATATACATAGCAAGTTGGTAGTTAGAAGTAAACGTGCATAAGCAATTAGAAATAAGATATTTGGGAAGCTCGTGAAGTCGTATGAATAAGACAATTTTCCTAATAATATTGAGGTATAAGGATAAGTCCAAGATGATGATCATCTTTCCAAATAAGTATAGCAAGCAACATGTTGCTCACACCAAGTATGGAGAGCATCTCCATTGGTTAAGACAATCAATATTATATGGAAAGCTACTATCTTCAGCACCTTATTCAAGGAGACAACATGATTGCTACATTCAGGACATCGTATAAGGATTGCATCATGACTTCTGTAGATCACCTTGTGAAGATCAACCAGAGCAATGTACATCCAATAAAGAGCGAGTATCTATGAAGACAGTCATCATGACATCTCAGTTCTACATATCAATCAGAAGTTTAGTTGTCTGAAGCATTAATATCATGATGAGGATCGACCAAACCCAGAGGAGAAAGATATCCAAGATTACCTTCGAAGATATTGATTATCATAATGCAGATCATCTGATTGAGGCATATACATGGAAGAAGAGTAAGGAGATCGACTAATGAACAGTATCGATCAACAGGTAAAACAGAGGATTGATTGTCAGTTATAGAATGGACAGATTGACTAAGTATAAGACGAGAAAAGTTAACATCAATAAAGTCTATATTGATCTGCATGATATTCAATTAACTAATTACATGATAATCATCACAGCAACTGATATTGTTAATCGATCTAAAGACAAGGATTAGTTGTTGGTAATAACAGCATGTTAAGAGATCAGTAATGAGGAGCAACAGCGACTTTTATAGTTGCTAATAATCGACACTTCCTTAATGGTATTGACAAGCATATTCTCGGTTATATCAAGCTATGAAGATCGAAGGTGCTCATAAGGATATCGGCTGAGGCATGAACAAATACCAATGGGAGTCAGCGACTTATATATTAACTAAATAATATTGATGATGATTGGCTCAATATCCAAACCAATGCAAACACAGTTAATTAAAGATTTTTAATTTTTGATTACAATCTGTCCACTAATCGACATCTTCATAAAGAGGCACGATATTAATCAACAGCGATTAGATATGACAAACAGTTCTTTTGAAGATAAGTAATAGCAGTGATCACAAGAAGACTAATTGGTAGTCACAACATAACTATCCAATTACATATGAAAGGATGCGATTAGCATAAGACCAGATCGATTATCAATGCAAGTCTAATCAATAACTTTAATTCTCATGAAGTGGTGTGATTAGTAAAGGAGGTCATAATGAATGGACATGAGACATGTCTTTTGGAAGGCAACTCATCATTCCATTTGGAAGATATATGAAGGCATTCATTTCCACTTCAGCAATCATCGAATTGAAAGCCTCTCATCTCTTATCCATATATTGGATCTGCTCTTTTGAGCATTTTCCTAATTGGCTAAATACCGGTTGCAAGCAAATCAAGGAAGATCAGAGACAGCACCATTGATGCAAGGAAGAATATTATACATCAGACACAGCATCAGATTTGTTGCAAGCTTATAATTCTATAATTGAGACAGCAACAATATTGCTGTAAGCAATATCACCATATCAGATATTGCATGGTTTATGGGATTGTATCAGAGACAGCAATCCTATCGCTACAAGCAATATTGTCTTACATTTCATTGCATACAATTAAAGACTACATCAGCCATAGCAATAATCAAGATCATCTTGCATATCTAAGTTGTCATATCTGATATAGCAGAGATCATAGTGATTATTGCACTAAGTGCGATTTCATATACAAGGTCAATTTACTTAAGCATATATCCAATTGTCTAAATCAGATATAGCAAGTAATATTGATGATAGTCATTTTTCTTGAAATAACATATCATTATCTATACATTGTCAATTGCATAAGTTAATTGTGCTATCGGATATTGTAATTCTTAATAAATATAAGGAATCAAGTTAATTGTCTCATAATTCCAAGATATCCTAAATGGGAACATTACACATGTGCATAATCACTAAATGGTATCGCATAAGCAATGGGCTAACCAACATGACAGCTCATCACATGATTCCAAAGTGGTTCCATGAGATGGCACATACTTCCAAATGTCCTCTTGGACATATTCCAAGACGTGTCCAAACAATTTGACAAATTACAACAACCATACCAAAATCAGATGATTCTATCTTAATAGATTTATCTTTTTCTGAAAAAAATTGTTGCATCTCAACCGAACTTGTCCTCATGTGTATCCTTGTGTTTTTGGCTAGTAGTGCACCTAATCAATATTCCATACAACATAACATGTATCCTAGGTTTGTTCTATTCACCTTAGTAAAGCAATTAGGATGTTCCCCATGCCCAAGACAAATCTATATGAATGAATAATATTAGCATGCAAGGTTTATAAACCTTTTCAACACTTACAATATGGTAAAAGGTTGACATCGTTCATCAACTTAAATGTCTAACACAACATTTTGTATTTGGTAACTAAGTAATTGGGATGTTGTTGAGGTGCAACTCAATTTCTCTTTGTTAACTAAAGGATTTTTAGGATTGAAGCTTGATAATGAATGAGTTTTGAGAAGGTTCATTCTTTTTGAGGGATATTTTCCTTTTCAGTAGAGTACTGATCGATGTAAATGTTGTGCATGATGCAAAACACTTTGTCATTTTTTGTAACTGTGTTCAGAAAAGTCAAAGGTAATATCTTGTTGAGAGTTTCTTTGTGATCAATAAATATGATGAATATAAAGTTACAATTTTTCAGGACAAATTGAGATAACTAGAGTTTGAAGATAGAGATTTGTTTTGAATCTTTGATGATGGTACCGTACTAATTGAAAAGTTACATTAAAAATTTTTGGTACCACTTGGATTAATTGCACTCGTCTGAAGAGCACCACAAATCAAACATTCCCTTATGGAAGATGCTTTCTATTTGCAGTTTGGTTCTATCAATGGAAGCTGACAAAACAGGGCCACATGCACACATTTCACAAATACTCTCATGACTTACAATGGGCAGTGTAAGTTGTTTGTAGGTTCCTTATGTAGATTCAACCACATCATTGCATTTGTGAATTTTAATTCTATTTGTAAGCAAACACATCAGATCCTACCTGTGGTTCAAACTTCAGAATGCCCTTTCATGAAGATACATATTCTGTGTTGGGATTGTTGGTATTGCTATTCATCACCTGAATTAGCAATATTGTGTTTTAATGATGATAACAGTGGTCTAGCAAAATGAAAAAACAGTAACAGAGTTCTAGGGAAATAGCATTTATTCAAGATCATTTAGGAACAAAAAAGTTATATAAAAATTTAAGCATAAGCAGTAAATGCTTGATGTTAAAAAATTATCACAGTGTTGCAGCCAGAAGAATCCCTGATTTCACTAATATGAACTGTGGAAATATTGTGTCTTTCAATAAACTTGACTATCTGTAAAATCTGAATTGTTCCGAGCAAGTTTGAAAATCCATTTGGATTTGATGAAAGCACTTAATTGTTTATACTATTGAGTTTGCAATTTCAGGCACCTTAGAAGTTGTAACTCAATACTAGAGAACTTTCATGTACATGGCATTCACTGGGTGACGACCATTTTGAAATTACGTGATGTGCAGGACTGATCAAAATATAACAATGCAAACATAATGTAATAGTTATGACTTTCTTGAACCTTGTTAATTCTGATATGAAGATGATCAAATCACATTGCTCAAATAATTTATTATGATATAGAAATAAGTTAGCTCCCCATGAATCTTCAAAAAACATCACTCTTACACAAGATGCAATGTATAGCAGGGAAAACATGTTGGAGGATGTTGCAATAATGTGACTGTAAATTCTCTCATAAATGTCACTGTGTAAATGGATAATCTATGTAAACTTTTTTTTTCTATTTTTTCGCTCTGTGAAAAGATAATTCAATGGGATGGAGTGTATTTACTTGGCAGGGAACAAGAATCCACAGTGAATAAAAAACAGCTGTTGCAGGTAAAGGTCAATTTCATCCTACAATAGTTGATTGATGATTCAGAATAATTCAGATACCATATGTCAATTAAAAGGCAAGGAGATATCATGGAAGGTCTATTACACAGGCATTGTTGTACTCATAGAGCAATCAAGTGAGCGAGGTTACAGAAATTGTTGTATAAAGGGAATGGTCCAACTTTAGGAAATTAAATCTTAAGCATTGGGTGAGGAGAACTTGCTGATGTCTTTGTAGGTTGGCTAACTGCAACACTCACAGAAGTCCAGGTCAAAAGCCATCTAACAGATGTATCCAATGGCTGCCAAAGAGAGGCTAGTGAAAACTTCAGTTGAGGTGCATTTACAAGTTGATCTTCAGTTGGCCACAAAATCACATGGCATTGTGCATTAAAGGTTCATGTTAGGGAGTCATTAGAATTGATCAAGCACAATGTATCTACTAGATGTTGATTACTTGGAGCTCTTATCTAACGGGGATTGTCGTAGAATCAGACTACTGATTCTGATGTGAAAGCCTTTAGTTGGAATTTTAGCCTAGAGAGGCTAAAGTTAGTTGTTTGTAAGTGCGCTGTAGCTACTAGACAGCTTGTGACAGTGTATAAATTGGTAAGTATTGAAATTAATGAAAATGAGAATGAGGTTTGTGGAGTCCAAAATTACTTTATTCTTTGTATTCCTTGTACAAGCAGGAATTTGACATTAACAAGAAGTCTCTAATTTGTTCCAGATATCTTTCATCTCGTATGTGGTTCTTCTATCCATTTGCTATCAATTCTTTCTGTTCCTGGCTTATGCAATATGAGATTGAATTCTTAAAAAGCAGAAAGTACCTGAAATCCTTTCTACGAACAGGGTAACACTTCTAAGAGCTATACCTTTAAGATAGCAAATGTGAAACACATTTTTGAGAAATTATGTATGATGGAAAATTCAAGGAAAATGTCCACATGTTCTGGCATCTCAATAAAACATTTTTAGGTAAGTCCTGACAACAAATTGCTTATAAGGCTAAACTTAGTAACCTGGAACCTGGAATATAAACTCTGCGAGATCTTTCAAATCTGAGCAGGATTAGCTCGGAAAGTAAGTGGAACGTGCATTTTCCCTCCGCATAACTGCTTCCAAATGCTGTGCGTGAAATAACATCTGATGTAAGACAAGAAAACTCTTTCAAAACGTTTATTTCATTGGCACCTGAAGATATCAATTTCTTCCATTCTTCAATCATATTGGTCCCACACTATGCAATTTCAGGAATCATGCCCTGACATTGAAGATAAACTATAAACATTATGGTTTTGATTTCTTAGCAGAAGAGAATCATTAATAATTTAATAAATAAAAAATTACCTCATCTATGTAAGAATCAAACAAGCACATATGCGAGAAAGTTAGACATTTAAGGGTATAATTGAAAAACTTATCACATAGATTCTTGGGCATAAGTGAAAATAAACACCAAATTTCCTTCGAGAAGTAACTCTAATGTGCACAAGCTTTAAGATAAAAGATTAATTCAAATTTCACAGAATTGTGGAGTCTCAAGATTTTACCTTAAAGACATCCATATGAAAAGAAGGATTAATGATTCTCCTATGTTGCACCCATTTTTCACCCTCTAACGATACAAGTCCCCGATTTTCCTTTGGCGTAGGAGTAGCTCGAACTTTTTTGTAGTGCCCAAACTTGTTAGACAACATCTCCCTCACAAGCTCAGGATCAGCAACATAAAGTCTGGGTTTATTCCCAAACCAATAAACATACTCCTGCCCTGCATCACACATAAATACATGTACTTCATGAATTGGGTGCTATAGATCATCCTCTTCTTACTACTACTCTGAACAGTGCAATACCCATGTTATAGGATTGCATCTGTCTATGGTGAGTGTTGACCAGTGACAAAATCCACAGATATAAACCTCATTGAGACTCTGCTTAAGTAATTATCTTGAGCTGAGATTATTTAAAAGTTTTTAGATGGAGAGAATGACCATGTACCATAGGTTTTTCTCCATTGATGAAAAGCCGGAAGAACTCGAGGAACTATGTTGTGTCCTGACAGTGACTTTGGGTCAGAGCTTTCCTGTCTGGCCATTCTTACAATATCAGGAGCATTCCCATAGATAAAATTGTAGGAAGGGCCTTGAATCCCTTGAGCTTCAAAGAGCTTTTTGAAGTGCAGTGGTTTCCACCATATATTCTTTGCAACGTCCAGTAGAATAATGGCTAAACCAGCTGAAACCACAGCTACAGCCCAGAAAAGTCACTCCATATTCTGAACCAACAGATAAATTTCTGGTGCTAATAAAAACAAACTTAAACCAGCACTGAATTTCAGCTCACATTGAATTACTTGTGTTTGAGGGCACCATGTATGTCTACGTCTCTACATGTACAATTAAATATTATACAGTCAGTTGCTAGACAGTGTTTCTCGAGCAATTGTGATTCATCGTCTTCCATTACTATATTTGACTTGCAAAACAAAATTTATATATCAAGATGGTGGGTATTTACGTAATCTCTTTGGTTCTATCCCAACTTTAGAGGCCTTGGATTTGATATGTATGACTAAATTGGCTATCGAATATATTATATTATTTATGGCTGTTTTGGAATATTTTCTTAATAATATTTACATGATTAATCTGTAATATGAAACGTACAGCTTTGAAATCAGGGGAAACTATTTATTTTATTTTTTACGTAATCTCTTTGGTTCTATCCCAACTTTAGAGGCCTTGAATTTGATATGTATGACTAAATTGGCTATCGAATATATTATATTATTTATGTCTGTTTTGGAATATTTTCTTAATAATATTTACATGATTAATCTGTAATATGAAACGTACAGCTTTGAAATCAGGGGAAACTTCTACTTCTTCTTCTTCTTCTTTTTTTTTTTTTAAATATATTTCCATATTTTTTTTTAAAATTAGAAGGGGTAAAATTTTATTCAAATCTAAAAGAGAAACAAAACAACCAGTGCCCAGCAAAGAGAGCACTACAAAACCTTATCACTATCCACTAACTGATCTAACACGTGAGACATATCAGGAGATAATTGCCCCTTATCCACTATATTTTGGTCCTGCATTTGATCAGAAGCCTATTTGGCCAAATAATCTGCAACACCATTCCACTCCCTATGAATGTGTGTAAAAGTAATAGATTCCAAGGAGCTGCATAATTAGAGAATGTGTCTGATAACCAAAGCCAATTGCCAACTAATACCCTCAAGCTGTTGCTAGTTAATAGAGTCAACACCACTTGAAAATCAAACTCACAAATAATCTTCGCCAACCAAGAGAAAAACGCTCAACAACATACAAAATGACAATAGCCTCTATTAAATCATTTGTATAAAAACTCTTGTAAACAAAAAAATAAATTGAATATCACCAGAGCTATTGCAACTAACTCCATCAATGCTAGCATGCCTATGATTCCCCTACCAGTGATATTTTTAAAAACTTTGTGAGGAGGGGGTGTCCAACAACCCTCTTGATTGATCCTCTGCAAAGGATGTCTACATCTTCTACTTCTAGCCCGACCAACATACACCGGAGCACCCCCTTGAAGAGGAAAATTAAGACGATCACAAAAAATGACATCTCTAGGATTTAGACCTCTAGTCAAATCACACTTAGCCAAAACAATCTCACAAAGGGAATGAATAATTATCCACAAGTGTATAGCAACCATCCTAGCACCCTGAAACAACCAAACATGCCAAATGATAAAAGGACCAAGAGCCCACACAACTTGAAGAGAAGAGGTTTTAGTAGAGGATTTACCCCAACGGGCCCAAAACTCAGACAAAGAGGAAACATGTCAGCATGTTTGACCCCAAACACCCCACTAAAAGTGCTAGATCTCCTTGGCAAAGGGGCATTGAAAGAAAAGATGAGAAATAGATTCCTCACTATTACAACACAAGATACACATTGAGGGACCATTAAAGCTCCGCTTGCATAAGTTATCCTAGGTAAGACATCGATTTTGAACCACCAGCCACATTGAAAAATTGCATTTGGGCCAATAAAATTTATTCCAAACCTGTTTCCACCACAACACCTCAGTATCTCCAAACAACTGTCTATTCAACTCCAAGTACCCTGTAGAAGTAACGTATTTACTAGATAAATCATTGCCCCAGCCTAGGACATCTGATCCTACCCTCTCGAGAAGCAAGAATCTAAGTCAACTCCTTCTGATCCCTCTCTAAACCACTCGGCGACCATTCAGAAGAATCCTTCCATCTATAACCAACAACCATACCTAAATTCAGAACAATCTTACAATGCACATCCTTATCACATCCAACAGTTGTAAAACAATCATAGAGGGATTGCAGATGCAGATACATGGAAAGAAGAGAGGATGACCATCCCAAGAGTTCATCCAAAAGAGAGCTTCAGAGCCCTTGTTGTAGATCTAAAAAAGGCCCATCTTGACTAACTATGCCCTTGTCTTTAGAGTGTGTCAAACCATAGAGCCCCTTCCCTCCAAAGGATAGCGAGAGACATCCAAATAGTCAACTCCTCATAAATACTAATGCATGAGAATGCAGGCCCAAAGCTGATTCTAATTGGTACACCAACACTAATATAATTTGGCTGCAAGAGACCACCCACTCAAAATTGTAGAATGAAGGTCTGAGCCTCTCTCATTTGGCTGATACACAGACTCCCTCTTAACTAGGCTCCACTTAGAATTTTGCAAGTTACCACTCCAAAGAAACTGACGCGAGAGGGCATCAAATTCCTGAAGAAAATACAGAGGGACCACCTGAACCAAACTTCTATAAATAAGAAGAGCCTAAATCAGCGATTGAAGAAGGGTCACCCAAGGAGCAATAGAAAGTCGTTGATGGGTCCAATTGTTTACCTTCTGACATAACTTATCAAGCAAGTCTTGCCAGAATAGCCTAGGTTGCCTACCAACAACAACAATGATGCCCAAATAAAGCAAGGGGAGAGACCCAATTTGAAACCTCAATATGTTAGCAATCCTCCTTTGGATAGGTTCTAGAGTATTGAAAAAATAGATGAGGATTTATGCTAATTAAATTTTTGACCCAAAGTAGCTAAATAAATATCCAATGTTCACCTAAAAGACCCAACTTCATACAACCATGCGATCCCCATAAGGGCAGTGTCATCTACAAACAAGAGATGAGAAAGCTTAGACAACCCATTAGCCTAACTCCAGCCATGAATTAGGCCCTGGGAAAGCCTAAGACTTAATAAATCTGCCAAGGCCCTCAACCATAATTGGTGCAGAGCACCCTAGGGTTTTAGCTCCCAAGCCCTAACATTTTGTGCAGAGTGGTCACGGTTAACAGTTTTCTTTCTTTTTTCTCTAAACACTAACGGTCTCGTAGCGGACCAGTTATTTTTTGTCTTGTCGCAAAGTCGCAGAGCCCAGCAGAGAATAGAAAACAGTGAATCGCCAACTCGCGAGCTAGCCGACAGTTAAGTTCTTAAGTGAGCAAGTGAGCGACGATGAGCTCATCACACAGTCGCAGACGGCTAGCAGTTCAGTGAAGACAGTGCGCGACAACGCGACGACAAGGTATCGCATGCCCGCGAGGTGATGGACGGTTAGTGCAAAACTGTCGCGACAACGCGACAACCATGTATCGCACAGTCGGCGGTCTAGCAGCAGTTAGTGTAAAATCGGCACGACAACGCGACGAGCACTTATTGCTCAGTCGCAAGGGAAAACATCAGCTCATGTCAAACAGTGCGGGTACGCGACGAGTGCTCATCGCTCTGTCGCAGATGAAAACATCAGCTCGTTTCAAGCATGGTGAGTGCGCGACAAGAGCTCATCGCTCAGTCGCCGAGTAATTATCATCTTGAGTTTAAGTGGTGCGAGTGCGCGACCACAGTGCAGCGCAAGGTCGCAGAGGAATTGTCAAACCGTTTCAAAGTGCGGCGAGTGTGCGACGAGCATTGTATCGCTCAGTCGCAGAGAACATGTCAGCTCGTCTATAAGAGACGCGAGTGCGCGACTTCAATACATCGCAGACTCGCAAAGCAAGTAGCAGCTCGTGAAAAAGAGGTGCGGGCGCGCGACGAGCATGTTATCGCTCAGTCGCGGATCAAAACATGCAGAGTGATTTTAACTCGCGACTATGCGATGAACAACAGAAACAGTTAAATGATAAAGCATGCTGACATGTCAACAGGAGAAAGAGTTAACCGCCAAAATAGAAAGGAAATGACACGGATGATAAACGCTGTCCTCAGTGACGACCATGCAGATAAAGTTGATGACCGTTTGCAGAGGAAAATGAAGAACAGAGACAGCTGGAATTCTCAGACAGACAGGTAATCGAAAGGGTTACAAAATCAAGAAGAGGCCGAAGATAAAACAAGGGAAGAGAATTTGTTAAAAGGTTGTTGTTAGTTAGAGAGTTGTTGTTTTTGTCAGAGACAAAGTAGACTAGCAGAGAATATTGTAATCTTCTATTTTTTTTTTAATAAAGAGAAGTTTCCTGTATTTTTGTGTGTTTTTTTGCTTTGATCAGACTTCTGTAAAGTAGGATTTTGTTTCTGTTAAGTATCATGGATGCTTCTTGACTCTGATAATCCATTCTATGGAGTGTGACAGTCAAGAAGCATCCTTCATGTACATTATTTCTGTTTCTGTATTTTTGTTGGAGAAGAGGCTAGTCAAGATTACAGACAAGTCCTAGGCGAGCCAATGGTCCGGCTAGAGAACTTGTAGAATAGAAA
>MU226531.1:4888065-4899169 GCA_018584345.1 Thuja plicata
TTTTTGTTGTGGTAGATAGATTCAGTAAAATGAGTCATTTTATACCTTGTAAGACCACAAATGATGCTAGTCATATTGCTCACCTATTTTTCAAGGAAATAGTTAGAATTCATGGTTTGCCAGTAAATATAGTGTCTGACAGAGATGTCAAATTCATGGGACATTTTTGGAAGACTTTATGGAGAAGATTGGGAACTAATCTATCCCACAGTTCTACCTACCATCCTCAAACAGATGGTCAGACAGAAGTTATCAACAGAGTGTTGGGAAATTTGCTTAGATGTTTGACAAAGGAGTATGGACAAGCATGGGATCAAGTGTTATCACAGGCAAAATTTGCTTATAATGATAGTGTTAACAGGACTACAGGGAAAAGCCCATTTCAGATTGTCTATGGGATTCATCCATGAGGAGTTTGTGAACTCAGAGAGTTAAAAGGATAGGGAGTGATAAGTGGACATGCTGATGATTTTGCACAGTCCATGAAGGAGATACATTATCAAGTGAAGAAGAATCTGATTGAGTCAAATCAGAAGTTGAAAGAGAAGGTAGATGAAGGAAGGAGAGAAGTCCAATTTCAGATTGGAGATCTGGTAATGGTACATCTGAACAAAGCCAGATTAGAAAAGGGGATTCCTACTAAGTTGCAAATGAGGAGAATAGGTCCCTGCAAGATATTGGAGAAGTATGGGAAGAATGCCTATAAAATTGATTTACCTAACAATTTGGATATATCACCTGTTTTTAATGTGCAGGATTTGATTCCATACAAAGGACCAGTGATACCTGAGAGTACTCAGCAGAGGGAGATAGGAAAAGATGTTCAAGATATACAGGTGAAGCCTAAGTCCAAGTTGCAGGCAGAGAAAATCCTGGATTCTAGAATTCAGAAGACAACCAGGCGCAGGGTATACAGAGAATACCTAGTAAAATGGTCAGGGTTACCAAAAGCAGAAGCTACATGGATGAACGAAGCAGACTGCAGAAGACATGGAATTAGTTCGGCATTGCTGCCGACTAGTTCAAGATAATTTTTTGCCTTCGCAGAGGGGGGAGTATGGTGCAGAGCACCCTAGGGTTTTAGCTCCCAAGCCCTAACATTTTGTGCAGAGTGGTCACGGTTAACAGTTTTCTTTCTTTTTTCTCTAAACACTAACGGTCTCGTAGCGGGCCAGTTATTTTTTGTCTTGTCGCAAAGTCGCAGAGCCCAGCAGAGAACAGAAAACAGTGAATCTCCAACTCGCGAGCTAGCCGACAGTTAAGTTCTTAAGTGAGCGAGTGAGCGACGATGAGCTCATCGCACAGTCGTAGACAGCTAGCAGTTCAGTGAAGACAGTGCGCGACAATGCGACGACAAGGTATCGCATGCCCGCGAGGTGATGGACGGTTAGTGCAAAACTGTCACGACAACGCGACAACCATGTATCGCACAGTCGACGGTCTAGCAGCAGTTAGTGTAAAACCGGTACGACAACGCGACGAGCACTTATCACTCAGTCGCAAGGGAAAACATCAGCTCATGTCAAACAGTGCGGGTACGCGACGAGTGCTCATCGCTCGGTCGCAGATGAAAACATCAGCTCATTTCAAGCATGGCGAGTGCGCGACAAGAGCTCATTGCTCAGTCGCCGAGTAATTATCAGCTCGAGTTTAAGTGGTGCGAGTGCGCGACCACAGTGCAGCACAAGCTCGCAGAGGAATTGTCAAATCGTTTCAAAGTGTGGCGAGTGTGCGACGAGCATTGTATCACTCAGTCGCAAAGAACATGTCAGCTCGTCTATAAGAGATGCGAGTGTGCGACTTCAATACATCGTAGACTCGCAAAGCAAGTAGCAGCTCGTGAAAAAGAGGTGCGGGCGCGCGACGAGCATGTTATCGCTCAGTCGCGGATCAAAACATGCAGAGTGATTTTAACTCGCGACTATGCGATGAACAACAGAAACAGTTAAATGATAAAGCATGCTGACATGTCAACAGGAGAAAGAGTTAACCACCAAAATAGAAAGGAAATGACACGGATGATAAACGCTGTCCTCAGTGACAGCCATGCAGATAAAGTTGATGACAGTTTGCAGAAGAAAATGAAGAACAAAGACAGCTGGAATTCTCAGACAGACAGGTAACCGAAAGGGTTACAAAATCAAGAAGAGGCCGGAGATAAAACAGGGGAAGAGAATTTGTAAAAAGGTTGTTGTTAGTTAGAGAGTTGCTATTTTTGTCAGAGACAGAGTAGACTAGCAGAGAATATTGTAATCTTCTATTTTTTTTTAATAAAGAGAAGTTTCGTGTATTTTTGTGTGTTTTTTTGCTTTGATCAGACTTCTGTAAAGTAGGATTTTGTTTCTGTTAAGTATCATGGATGCTTCTTGACTCTGATAATCCATTCTATGGAGTGTGATAGTCAAGAAGCATCCTTCATGTACATTATTTCTGTTTCTGTATTTTTGTTGGAGAAGAGGCTAGTCAAGATTACAGACAAGTCCTAGGCGAGCCAATGGTCCGGCTAGAGAACTTGTAGAATAGAAAGATAGAAGTAGAAAGGTGCATGACTGTAGTGATTCAGTCATGAAGAGTAGGATAAGGTGAAGGGTGAAGCATTTCGGTGGGTAGGAAACCTAGGAGAGAGGGAATAGATAAGCCCTTCTGGTTAGGGTCTGATAGTAGCCCTAAGAGACTCAAGTGTGAGTCTAGAGAGTCCTGAATTGAATAGGATCCAAGGTGAGATTCCTAGAAGAGAGTAGGAGTCTCAGAGAGTAAGGTGACCTCCCCATCAATAATAATAAACAAATAGGGAGAAAGAGGATCCCCTTGGCGAAGGCCTCTAGAGGCTCGAAATAACTCAAAGGGCTCTCCATTCAGAATAACAAAGAAGGATGATGAAGTGGTTCAAGTCATAGTCCAGCTAACCCACTCCAGACTAAAGCCAAAGGCAATGAGAATCTTCTGTAAAAAGTGCCACTTAACTCTATCATAAGCTTTAACCATATCCAGTTTGATAAACATTGATTTCTCCTTGGAAATTTTGATAGAGTGAATGGCTTTAGAAACAACTACCACCCCATTCAAAATTTATTTTCTTGCCACAAAACTCCCTTTCTCATCCAAGATCAAGGTGGGAAGCTAGGGTTTGAGCCTCTCAAAGATCAACTTAGTAATAATTTTATAGATCACATTACCTAGAGAAATAGACCGAAAGAAATCCAACTGATTAACACCTTCCTTTTTAGGGATAAAAATAAAGAAAGTAGAATTGAAGGCCTTGAGCATTTGTTTGTTGACATAAGATTCACATACCACCTCTAACAAATCTAAATTAATAATATCCTAGAATTCTTAAAAAAATTCTACTAGAAAACCATAAGGCTTGAAGCTTTACCCTTATGCATCCCAAAAACAATCTCCTCCAATTCAAACATAGATATTGGATGCATGAGGGAATCATTTATCGCATTTGCAACTAGAGAGGGAATACAAGCAAGAATCACATTCTCCTCATTTTTAGAAGGAGGTGCCTCAAAAAATGAGAGCAGAGTAGACCGGGTAGTTTCATGAGATAGAGCTTGCAAAGAAGACAATTGAATTCCTTCTGAATTAACCAAAGAGGATATATAACTCCTATTCCGACGAGCTTGTACAAATTTACAGAAAAAAACAATAACCATGTCCCCTTCTTAAAGCCAATCAACCCTAGCCTTTTGCTCCCAAAAATTCTCCTCCCTAAGTTCCCATTCCTCCAATTCTTTGACAACCTAGGATTTCACTATTTTGTGTGTACTTATTTTTGATAAATTGATTATAAAATAACATTTATCTTGATAAATTGATGTATATACACTAACTTTTACTTTCTTCATAGTCTAATAATCAATTTATGTTCGTACTTCTTGTTTATGTAAATGTTAGTGTTGTAGATAATTAATTGAGATCTTGTTCATAAGATTTGGGTTTTGTTTATTAAGAACCAATTTTTCTAGGAAATAGAGTTTTCTTTTGTGATCAAAAGATTATACTTAATTTAATAAAAAAATCTACATTTTTTTTTATTTAGTTGTATTATTTATTATTTAAACGAGAGTTTAAATTTTTTCATTGTAGAAAGAGTATTTCTTTTAATAAATTGGAAATGATAGGATGGATTGATGGACAATATTTGATGAAAAACATGCAGTATTGTAAAAGATTATGAAAAGAATATAGAACAACAAACTCATAAAAGAGATGTATGCCATTACAAAATTGCTTCATTATTTTCAAGTTCAAATGTTTATTTATTTGCACAGAATATCAACAACTACGACATCTCTTGGAATTTAAAATAAATAGTTCGATACAGACAAATAATTAACAAAAGAACACTATATTAAATTTGATACCCCAACTTGGTGGGGCCATAACTCCTAGCCCATTGGATGAAATTTGGACTTCTATATATTGTTAGAAAGATCTCTAAGAGATCTAATTTGAGTTTCTTGGAATGTAACCTATGGTGACCATTCCAAGAAATCAAGAGAAGTCATTAGGTCAACTAAGGCCTTCAAAAATGGTATTGAATGAAACATAGAAAATAACAAAAAATAGATTTTTGATATTTTCTATCCATTGCTCTACATATACCACCCATGTGCTCCTGAATCAATATGAGATCAACCATATCTTTGAAATTTAAAACTTCAAATCACATGGAGTGAAATTTCTTAGAATTATTAAAGTACAGAGAAGTTAAGATTAATTAAAATATAATACCCTATCATAGTGTAATTCTTTGTAGTTGCCAAATTTAGTGAAGGTATTTGCATAGTGTAGGTGTAAGGAAATTAAGGTCGCACCAAAACTTCCTGCACTATCTTTGAGAGCAAGCTTATGTAAAACCTTTCAAATCTTTACAACATTTATATAAATTAAATAGAAATAGTACAAATAGCATGCATACAACACAATGATTAACATGGGGAAAACCCTTTCCAGAGAAAAGTCCACACTCCATAAACCACTCAATATATTAGTCATAAACCAACAACATAATGCAATATACTTGCTAAGAAATCTTTTCACAAGAGTATCACCATCTAGAGATCTAGATGTAACTCGATAGCTATAAGACTCTTACACACAAAATCTATTTCAAAAGCCTAATACATAGGAGATGGAATACATGAAACTGTCAAATGGTATTACAAAACCATGAGCTAAAACCACCCAAAAAGTGGCAGCCAGTTATCTCAAATCTAATATGCCCTATGATGTGTCAAAACACACACAAACACGTGTAACTCCCTATTACAACACATTTATGTATCCAACACGTTTTTATATTTATAAGCTCTGATACCACTTGATGAAGGGTACTCCCCTTATTCAATCAAACACACACAACACAACAAGGAAATAAACATATTTTTACAAGAACATACAATGGAAACAACAAACCACATATGTTTGAGCATTGTTTTAAGGTTATATATATATTGCTCCCGCGATGCCTCCTGCTCTTGTCATTCTCTCGTTAGCTCCTCCTGCAACTGTTGAGCCTTGCGTGGTGTGTGTGGGAGGTGGAGTTGCTTACCCTGCGACTGCTGTTGTTAGGGTTTCTGTGGCCAAGGTACCTATTTTTGCAGCTAGGGTTGCAGATGATGGGTCTTCTTCTATGGAAACTGTTCTTGTTGCTGGGGTTTCTAAGGAACATTCCAGAGGGGCTTCTCATAAGTCTTCTGTAGGACCTATTCCTTTCCCTGTGGCTGCCCCCATCACTCTTTCCTTGGGGGTTGAAACGATTGAGGAAATAGAAAACTCTTCTTCTACCCTTTCCAACCAGGCGGTTATTTGCAGGTTTAGGGGTTTTTGGCCAAGCCTCCCTGAGCTTCATGCATGAATTTCCAAATGTTGGGAACCCATTATTACTGGTATGGTTCATATCTGCCCTCTGGCTAGGGGTTTTTCATTGCCAAATTTGACGGTATGGAGGATAGGAATCACATTCTTCAAAGCCATTTTTTTAGCTGGAATGATCGCTTTGTGCTTATAGTTAAACCCTGGCATGAGGATTTCATACCTTCTTCTAATACCTTTAGCAAGATGCCTATCTGGGTTAGGCTTCCAAACCTCCCTCTTCATCTTTGGGTGGATTCTCTTTTGGAGGAGGTGGGTGAGGCTTTGGGAGATTTCCTGATGGTGGATGCCGAATCTACAGACATTCTCCACTCTACCTACGCCTGTATTTTGGTGGATATTAATGCTTCTAAGGGCTTACTTGCGAAGATCAAGCTTGTTTCTCCTATGGGAAGCTAGATTTAGTCTTTGGATTATGAAGGAATCCCCTTTAGATGCAGAAGATGTTTCCAAACTGGTCATATTGCTGCCAAATGTGGTTGTAAAATCAGGCGCCCTGTTTCATGGTGGAAAGGTGCCTCTTCTCAGCACTACACAGTTGAGAAGAGTACCTCTCAGTGGATTTTTTCTCAGGTTGTTGCTCCAGATTCTACTGTTGCTTCCCCTCTGCCAGATATGGGAAATGATTTTCCCTTTGCGAAAGCTATTAGTGTCAACCAAGTGATAGATAACACCCTTAGTGTGCTTGCACAAGCCTAACTAGGACACTTACTATTCCTAGTCTCCACAAGACCCTACCCTCTCTTCTAGGATAATTCAAGCCCTTTCTTAGCTAGCCTAGGACTTCCCCAACACCACTCTATGAGTTGGTAACTTTTGTGCTTCACTAGGAGGTAATTACCATTAAATCTTACTCCACTCCTTCACTCTTTCTTGGATGTCTCCAAGTGCAATTTCATCTCCTCTTCATAAAAAGTGTATGCAAGGATACAAATCATGTTCATATTCTTTTTAGGATCCCTATGATCCCATTTAGGACAAGGTATCATATCTTTTGCAAACAATCTCCCAATTCTCCTTAAAACTTGGCTTTTAGGCCTAATGCTCCTATTAGCTCTATTTGGTTGGCCTTTCTCACTTTTTGGAAAAATTTCCCAAACAACCCCACAAAAAAATGTGATATTATAGTACCCTTTTCCAAAAAATAAGATATTTTGGAGGTCTTAAGGTTCTAGGGTCTCTATACAATAGGTTCCTAGAATTAAGGGCAACTATGGCTAATTAGGCTATTCAAGATCAATCAAGTGATTTATGCTTGGAAAAGTACTTGGATAGATTGGGAAAGGCCTAATATGGCTATGAGGTCTCTGTATGACCCCAAGGAACTCAAAACCATTCTTGGTTTCACTCTGCAACTTGTATCCCTACAATCAAACACATTTGGTTCACTGTCATGCACCTAACCGGGCACACTGGACTCACCTAGGGCATGACACCAAAATTAGCTAACTTTCTTTTTTGAGATCCTCCTTCCATATGTACACTATACAATGGCTTCCCTTCCATATCCCTTAGGTCCGTGATGATTTTCATGGTGGAGATCTATGGGGGAGCCAGTTTCCCTAAAACTGTCTAAACAACACCAGTGAACTGTGAATTAATAAAAGATTTCTACAAACTATACAAATGATCACCTAGAAAATTAAAAACAAAAAAAAATGCTCTAAAACTAAAAAACTACAATAATCCAACACAAAATTGCAAGATTCAATCCATACTAGAGCACTAACAATCCAAAGTAGTCGACTGTGCACAATTTAGCAAAATAAAGCTTTCTTAGCAAATTCAAAATCTTACATCACATCCTCTATGCTCGGGAAATGAGCCTCATCCTGGCTTAATATCCTTTTCCATATTTTTAGGTAGTTACCATAACTACCCATCCTCAACTTTGAAGGGAATCCAATATTGGTAAATGTTGTCATGCAACTTTGCAAAGTTGTAAATGTTGTCATGACAACATTTTGACAACTTTTGCATCTTTGTCTAAAACATATTCTAATGACCTCTAATCGATATGAAATGATGTAAAAAAATCCTAGACACCTTTTTAGGCACATTTCCAATCTTTCTTAAGCCTTGAAGGCTTTTGGACCCAAATTCCCACTTTTAGGCTTGATCTAACACTAAACACTAACAAGAGCAAAACTAGAAGAATGGATTGATCCTAGTCTAATCCATCTTGTCACTAACCAACAAGACCTTCTAAGGCCTAACATAAAAACTACTGACTTGGCTAAGGTCAGTACAAGCCACATCAAAATTTGGAACTAGGGATTAGCCTAGGTACTCCTGCACCATTCTCCCCAAATAAAAGATTTCAATCCATCCTTGGATTGAGCAAGTTGGAATCAATTCCCAGCTTCTTAAACTCTGTCTCCTTGATCCAAGTGGCCTCTACATCTCCTTGTCCGTGCCACTTCACCAGATGCTCTTTGTAAGTCTTCTTTCTAATCTATTTGTAGACCCTTGAATCAAGTACCTTCTCTTCCTTCTTAGGTTGTGTAGGGGTTAAATTCATGTCCTCTACTTCTTGTATTACCTCATTAAGGCTCTGATCTGGATTTGGAGTAGGCCCCTTATAGAGGATCAGATCTGCAACATTGAAGACCAGAGACAAACCAATATCCTCAAGGAGCTCAACCTTGTATGCATTGTTGTCATATTTGGCCAGAATAGTACATGGTCCTATTCTCCTCATCTGTAGCTTGTTGGGTACTCCCTTCTATAATATTTCCTTGTTCAAATGGACCATAATAAGATCCCCCACCTGGAATTGGACTTCCTTTTTCCTTTCATCCACCTTTTGCTTTATCTTTGCAGTGTTCTCTATCAAAGTTTTTCTCACTGTTTCATGCACCTCTTTCATGGAGTGTGCAAAGTCTTCTGCATAACCACTTCCCTTGGCTCCATCCTTTAACTCTCTGAGTTCAAATATCCCTCTAGGGTGTAGTCCATAGACAACTTCAAATGGACTCTTTACAGTAGTTCTGTTGACAGTATCATTATATGCATATTCTGCCTATAATAAGAGTTGGTCCCAAGCGTGACCATACTCCTTAGTGAGACACCTCAATAGGTTCCCTAGGCTTCTATTCACTACCTTAGTTTGACCATCTATTTGAGGGTGATATGCAGACCCAAAGGACAAACTAGTTCCCAATTTTTGCCACAATGTCTTCCAAAAGTGACTCATGAATTTTGTGTCTCTATCTGAAACTATGCTCAAGGGTAACCCATGGATTCTCACCACTTCCTTGAAGAATATGTGTGTAATATGACAAGCATCATGAACTGTCTTGCATGGGACAAAAATGTGCCATCTTACTGAATATGTCTACTATGACATATATACTGTCAAATCCTTGCTTTTTCTTTGGCAATCCCACAACAAAATCCATGCTGAAGAATTCCCAAGGTCTACTTGGAATGGGGAGAGGTTGATAAAGGACTGCGTTGGAGGATGTGCCCTTGGATTTTTGACACACTACACAACACTCCACATACTTCTTGATATAAAAATTTATTCTAGGCCAAAAATAGAACCTCTGCACTAATTCTTGGGTATTATTGACTCCAAAGTGACCACTAAGTACCCCATTATGCTTCTCTTGAATCAGATTTTCCCTAATTGATCCTCTAGGGAAACATAACTTACTTCCTTTAAACAATAAATCACTCTGCATTGTATATTCATAAAATTCACCATGGAAATGATTCTTATGCTCTTTACATACCTTGTATTTCTCTGCAAATTCTTCATCCTCTGCATACAAGTCCTTGAAAGTGTCAATGCCCATACTCTACAGTTGTATTTCTTGTACTGTTAGAAGTCTCCTACTAAGTGCATCAAGCACTTTGTTCTGCAATCCTTTCTGATGCTTGATGTTGAAGGTGTAAGGCTGTAAGTACTCCACCCATTTCATGTGCTTGTGACTGAGCTTGTCTTGGGAGTTTAGAAAGCTAAGTGCTTGTTTGTCTAAATGCACCACAAATTACTTGGGAAGTAGATAGTGCCTCCATTTCCTTATTTCTTGGACTAGAGCATACATCTCTAAGTCATAGGAAGAATACTTCCTCTTTGTATCACTGGGATTCTCATTCTGAAAAGCCACTAGTCTCCCTTCTTGGCTTAAAACTGACCCAATAGAAACATTGATAGCATCACACTCAACTGTGAACAATTTCTCAAAACTTGGTAATGTTAAGATGGGTTGAGTGGCACTCTTATTCTTCAACAACTCAAATTTTTTGTTAGCTTTCTCATTCCATACAAACTTAGTTTTCATCCCACCTTTTATGGTGTCCAGCATAGGAGCACAAATAACACTAAATTGCTTAATGAATTTCCTATAATATTGAGCTAAACCATGAAAGCTTCTCACCTCTATTGCAGTTTTGGTTGTAGGCCAGTTGATGATGAATTCTACCTTACTTGGATCCATCTTAAGGTTTCAATGAGACAACACAAAACCAAGATACACTAGCTCCTACTTTAGGAATTCACACTTATCCAAATTGATCATTAGCTTTTCTTTATGCAGCCTCTTGAACACAATTTACAGATGCCGTAAGTGTTCTTCTTTAGTCATACTAAAGATTAGGATATCATCCAAATACAATACAAAAAACTTACCAATGTAGTCCTTGAGTACTTCATTCATAAGCCTCATGAATGTGGATGGGGCATTTGATAGCCCAAATGGCATCACAAGCCATTCATACAAACCTTCTATGGTTTTGAAGGCATTCTTCCATTCATCTCCCTCATTGACCTTAATTTGATGATAACCACACTTTAGGTCAATATTTGTAAATTACTTTGTGTTGGAAAGTTGACTATATGGCTTATTTTGTGTTGTCATTATGGCAACAAAGTCATATGAAGTTTTGACAGTAAACTATGAAGTGAAAATTGACTAAGTGTAGAAGATAGAACAGAACAGTGACTTGCAGTCGATCAGGGCATCAGCGCATGTGCATATGATCACATCAGGATATGCTCGCTCAAACTTAAGCTCTATGATATGTTGTTATGCTTACCCTATACACACATGGTACAGAATGGCAGTACGGACAAGTTACAAAAAGAACAAATATACTAGCAGTTCAGAATACAGAGTATGAAGCCGACTTCAGGATTTTGATTAGCGTGTAAACTATTGTTATGTAAAGGCTAAGCACCTATTGTAAGAAGTTTGTAATCATGTATTAAACA
>MU226531.1:4909679-4931582 GCA_018584345.1 Thuja plicata
TACATATGAACAAAGCCAGATTGCAGAAGGGGATACCTACTAAGTTACAAATGAGGAGAATAGGTCCCTGCAAAATTTTGGAGAAATATGGGCAGAATGCCTATAAAATTGATTTACCTAACCATTTGGATATATCACCTATTTTTAATGTTCAGGATTTGATTCCTTATAGAGGACCAGTGATATCTGAGAGCAATCAGCAGAAAGAGATAGGACACGATGTTCAAGACATCCAGATGAAGCCTAAGTCCAAGTTGCAGGCAGAGAAAATTTTGGATTCTTGAATTCAGAAGACAACCAGGCGTCGAGTATACAGGGAATAGCTAGTAAAGTGGTCAGGGTTACCAGAGGTAGAAGCTACCTGGTTGGATGAAACAGAATGCAGGAGACATGGAATTGGTTCGGCAGTGCTGCCAACCAGTTCGAGCTAAATTTTTCCATCTCAGAGAGGGGGGAGTATGGTGCAGAGCACCCTAGGGTTTAGCTTGAAATCCTAGCCCCAACAATTTTGAACAAGTTTTGATACAAGTCTTCTAATGAGAAAGTCATGTTTTGCATTGTCGCTCAGTCGCAGAGCCAGCAGCGAGCAGAAAAGTAATGCATCGCACACTCGCGAGCTAGTTAACAGTTAAGTCTTATAGTGAGCGAGTGCGCGACGAGGAGCTCATCGCAAGCTCGCAAGTCAATTCGCAGTCAGTGAAAACCTGGTGCGACAACGCGACGAACGCTTAATCACTCAGTCGCTAAGCATCAAACAGCTAAGTAGGATGTGCGAGTGAGCGACACCTTGTGCATCGCAAGGTCGCAGGTGACTTGACGGTTAAGTGAAAAGCATGACGAGTGCGCGACGAGCATTGGATCGCTCAGTCGCAAGGCAAAGGTCAGCTCAGGGAATCTCATAGCGGGTACGTGACGGGTGATCATCGCTCGGTCGCAGAAGAAAAGTTAGCTCGTCTCCAGACAGTGCGATAGCGCGACTACTGTGCAACGCAAGGTCATGAAGGAAGTAGCAGCTCGGATGAACGTGCAGCGAGTGCACGACTAACGTGTATCGCAGACTCGCTAAGTGAGTAGCAGCTCAGGAAAAAGCAATGCGGGTGTGCGGCTTGAGCTCATCACTCAGTCGTAGAGTAAAAGACAAATCAGGCAAAGACATTGCGGGAGTACGACGAGTATGTCATCGCTCAGTCGTGGATCAAGACATAAAGAGTAAATATAGTTCGCGACTATGCGATGAATAGAAAAGACAGTTAAGAGAGTCAGTAGGCTGACATGTCAATAGGAGAAAGTGTTGAAAAGGTCATAACCGCCAAATAGAAGGGAAGTGACACGAATGAAAAGTGTTGACCATAGTGTCGACCATGCAGAGAAAGGTGATGATAGATTACAGAGGGAAATGAAGAATGAAGAACAGCTGGAAGGCTGAGATCGACAGGTAACCACCAGGGTTACAGAATCAAGGAGAAGCCAGAGATAAAACAGAGAAGAAGAATCTGAGAAAGAGTTCAGATAGTTCAGATAGTTCAGAGTTCAGTTTAGTTGAAGAGTTAGTTAGTTGCAGAGAGTAGACTAGCAGAGAGTTGTAATCTTCTGGATAATCAATAAAGAGAAGTTTTGTCTTTATTTTGCATGTTCTGTTGTTCTGAGTAGATTTCTGTAAAGTGCTGTTTTGTTTCCATTAGATAATATGGGTGCTTCTTGACTCTGATAATCTGTTCCATGGATTTTGATAGTCAAGAAGCATCCTCCATGTATATTATGCTCGTTTCTATATTTTTGTTGGATGATAAGCTAGTCAAGAGGTCAGACAAGTCCTAGGCGAGCCTATGGTCCAGCTAGAGAACTTGTAGGAGAGATAGATAAGTAGGAAGGTGCATGACTGTAATGAATTCAGTCATGAAGAGTAAGATTTGGTGAGGAGTAAAACATTTCGGTGGGTAGGGAACCTAGGAGAGAGGGAAGATAAGTCCTTCTGGTTAGGGTCTGAGAGTAGCCCTAAGGAGACTCAAGTGTGAGTCCAGAGAGTCCTGAATTAAAGAGGATTCCAAGTGAGATTCCTAGAGTAGAGTGGGAATTTCAGAGAGTTAGGTGACCTCCCCATCAGAAACTAATGAGATACCATCTATGGAAATCCCAGTAAAAAGTGAATGCATGGATACTAGTTAGAATAGTATATTCACACCATCCATTCAACCATTAAACTCATTGTTGTTAAGTTTAACTCCTGACTCAGCAAGTCTGGATGCTTGGGGAGAAGAAGACCTGATCAAGATCAGTTCCCTAGCCATGGAAAAGGCCAAAGAGAAATAGGTTATGAGGAATCCTCTCTTCTTGGAATCAGTAAACCTTCTGAATGACCTTGTACTTGCAGACAAGAAAGTAGCAAAAATTCAGTCAGTTGATGATGTAGACAGTATACTAACAAGCTTCAAAGCACATTTTACAAGCTTAGTAGACTCAGCTACTAGAATTGCAGAAGATGAGTACAAAAAGGAAAGATTGCATGAACTGGTAAAGAATTTTTCCTTAGACTTAAAGTCATTGAAGATTGGCCAGTCTATGTTGAAAGAGTTGGCAGCTAAAGGCAGAAATGTAATAGCTATCTGCATGGACAGAGTGAAATTCACCTCTGAACATATCAAGAAGATAGAAGAGGCAGATATTTTGGTTGACAATATTAGAAAATCTGTTGAAAAAACCATGCAAGACATAAACATCTGCAACAATATCTATCAAGGTCAGCTTGAAAAGATTGAAAAGGCCAAATTTGAGATTAATAAGATAAGAATCAGGCAGACCCAACTGAGAAATGCACTAGCACCCTCCTTAGCAGTTCTGGATGAGAACATCAAACAGATTGATGCCAAAATTGTCATGTATGATCAAGGTCCCTGCATGGACCTAATAAAAATGGAGAAGCTCACTTATTCTCTATGCACCCATCTCCAGACAGTTGATGCAATGAAGGCATTCTGGCAGCAAGAGATGAAGAATCTTCAAATTGTATATCCAGACGTATACATGGAGTAAGTATCTAGAAACTTACAAGTTTTTTAACACCTTTGTCATTAATGTCAAAGGGGGACTACTGTATTTAATGAATAAAGTATATATGAGGAGTAGTGTATGTTGAAAAGATAAGAATATACAGTTTTTGGGTGTTAGTCAGTTTTGAGTAACTTGGCCACATTCCTTTGTTGCCATTAATGACAAAGGGGGAGATTGTTGGAAAGTTGAATATATGGCTTATTTTGTGTTTTCATTATGGAAAAAAGGTCATATGAATTTTTGACAGTAAACTATGAAGTGAAAATTGACTAAGTGTAGAAGACTAAACAGAAAAGTGACTTACAGTCGATCAGGGCATCAGCGCACGTGCATACGATCACATCAGGATATGCGCATTTAGACTTAAGCTCTATGGTATGTTGTTATGATTACCCTATACATGCATGGTATGGAATGGAAGTACGGACAAGTTACAGAAAGAACACGTACACTAGCAGTTCAGAATACAGAGTATGAAGCCAACTTCAGGATTTTGATTAGCGTGTAAACTTTTGTTAGGTAAAGTCTAAGCACCTATTGTAATAAGTTTTTAATCATGTATTAAACATTATTGTTAACAAAATTAAGCCAATTTTTTTGGAAGTGTTGTGAATGTTGTTTTTGGGCCAACTAAGGTCTTGTTTACAGTCGCGTCTATTCAGGCATAAACACACACACACACACACACACACACATGAAATATAAATATATATTTGAAGCGTCGAAGAAATAGTTAGAGAAGACATATAAGTAGAGAAGTATGAAGATATCAGAATGAGATAGAGCCCTTAAAGAAGATAAGATAATAAGCACATAACTGGAACTGATCAGACATATGTGTCACATACAATAGTTCACTTTTGGATATAGTGCATATCTATTCTCAGGAGGTTGTAGCCTTCTTTCTCATTGAGAAGTGAGCTCTTGGACAATGAGCCCTCACCCCTAATAGGGTTATTTGTAAAATAATCCTAATAGGGTCAGACCCTTAACCGGGTCATTGTACTTGCATTGTAAAGACTGCTCCTAATAGGAAAAAGGAACTTTAACAGGTTCATTATACTAGTGCAATATTTGTGGGAACTAATTCCCACTGGGGTTTTCCCCTAATCAAGGCTTCCCCGTAATCATATTATGTGTTATGTGATCTTGTGTTAAGCTTCAAGTGATATGTAATTGATTTATGTTTAAAGAGCTGAAATTGAATAATTAGCTAAACACTAATTCACCCCTCCTCTCAGTGTTTCCAACACTTTTCTCCTCCTAAAAAGTCCATTAGGTCTTCTATCCTAGAAATAGGAAACCTATACCTAATGGTGATTCGGTTAATGACTCTGGAATCAGTGCCTAGCCTCCAAGTTCCTCCCTTTTTGGGTGCTAAGACAGTGGGTACGACACATAGGCTTATACTTTTTCTAATGAGGCCTTGGTTTAGGAGCTCTTGGATTTTTTGGCAATTTCCTCATTTTGTTGAGGGGTCATCTTATAAGAAGCCTTGTTAGGAAGGGTAGCTCCTGGTATAAATTCAATTTGGTGACTAATAGCTCTCTTACGGGGTAGCCTTGTTGGTTGTCCATCACTGACAATGTCTTTATACTCCTTAATAAAATCTTGTACTTCTATAGGAATCTTTGTCTTCTTGATTGTCTTCTCTGCATCTTCTTCCTTTGGCTTCAAAACCAAAGCATATGCTACTCCCTCTCCTTCTTCTAGAGATTCTAGGAACTCATTTTCACTCACCAATAGGACATTAGGGCCTGAGGCCTTCACTTCTCCTTCTTCCATTAGTGACTAGATTTTGAAAGTCACACCATCTTTCTTGAAAGAGTATGCATTCTTACCTCCATCATGCATGGCTTGTCTATCAAATTTCCATGGCCTTCCTAGTAAAAGGTGACATGCATCCATGGGTAGGACATCACACAACACCTTATATTTATATCTTCCAATTGAGAAGTCCACCCATGCTTGTTCATTCACAAGGACATGTCCTTTGTTCAACCAAGTAACCTTGTATGGATTACTATGGGGAAACCTCTTCATCTTCAGTTTACTAACTGCCTCCTCTGAAACAATGTTGTCAGTAGACCCATATTCTATGATGACTCTACACACTTTTCCCATCATTTTGCACTTCACTCTGAATAGTGCTCTTCTCGGAATTGGCTCCTCTCTCACTGGTTCTTTGATCAATGTTCTCCTCATCATCATATTTTCTCCTTCTTCTGATTCTAAGGGTACCTCAGGGTGTTTGTTTCCACCACTAGACTCCTCTTGCACAAAATTTACTCTTTTGTCACTTCCTTGGGAAGTAGAGCCTTTCTCTGGAAACCTATAGGAAAGATGTCACATTTGGTTGCAGTGATAGCATTTCATAGTTGCAAAATAAGAACCTCTTCCTTGGCTATTGCTTCTTCCTCTCCAATTTGGATTAGAGCCTCTTCCTCTATTGAAGCCTCCTCTGTTTGAGCTTCCCTCTTGTTTTTCAGTCAGCTTTGCCTCTCCTTGAGTCTTGGATTTTGAACTTCTACCACCATATCCACTTCTTTGGCCTCTGCCATCCCTTCCTTTACCTATGCCTCTTGTATTGATTGAGTCTTTTTTCTTTCTCAATTTCTCTTCCACCTTTACTGCAATTTGGTGACATGTCTAAACTGTGGTAGGAGTAACTAAACTTAATTCATCTTGGATAGTCCATTTTAGTCCATTAAGGTATCTATCTACCTTCACACTTTCCTCTTCTGCAATTCTTGATCTCATGCATAGCCGTTGAAAATCTTCAGTCTAAGAGTTAACATCTAAGTCTTTTTGTCTAAGACTTTGTCTCCTTTTATGTAACTGAATTTCAAAGTCTTCAAGTACATATGCTTCTCTGATTTTGGCTACCATAGCTTTCAAAGTGGCTATGGGTTTCTTTCCTTCTTTCTCCCTCTCATCTTGGATGAATTTCCACCAAGTGAGTATAGATCCTCTAAGTCTAGAATTTTCCACTTTTACTTTTTGGGCTTATTTTATCCCATCACACTCAAAGTGGTTTTCAAGTCCTTCAATCCAATCAAGGACTACCTCGAGTTCCATTTTTCCACTAAAGATAGGAACTCCTTCCAATGCCTTTCCACTTAAGGATTTTAATGATTCAAAAAGGGTTCTTCAATGAGGATAAGGTCAGCTTCAGGGACCTTGTCATCTAAGGCTATCTCTTTACTCTTTTCTTAGACTTTATCTTTGACTTCCTTAGTCTTGGTCCACTTTGTGTTCTAATTGGGCCAATCTCTCTCTGAGCAATCTATTCTCTTTTTCTTGCTAATCCAATTTATTTTCACATTATGAATTGGTCACCATTGTAGACTCTCCTACTGATTATGTTGGTTTCAACATTCACCACAAGCCAAATCTTATTGGCTCTAATACCAATTTGATAGCTAACACCCTTAGTGTGCTTGCACAAGCCTAACTAGGACACTTACTATTCCTAGTCTCCACAAGACCCTACCCTCTCTTCTAGGATCTTTAAATCCCTTTATTATCTATCCTAGGACTTCCCCAACACTACTCTATGAGTTGGTAACTTTTGTGCTTCACTAGGAGGTAACTACCATTAAATCTTACTCCACTCCTTCACTCTTTCTTGGATGTCTCCAAGTGCAATTTCATCTCCTCTTCATAAAAGTGTATGAAATGATAAAAAAACATGTTCATCTTCTTTTTAAACTCCCTATGATCTGATTTAGGACAAGGTATCATAGCTTTTGCAAACGATCTCCCAATTCTCCTTAAAACTTGGCTTTTATGCCTAATGCTCCTATTAGCACTATCTGACTATTTTTTCTCACTTTTTGGAAAACTTTCCCAAACAACCCCACAAAAAATTTGATATTCTAGTATCCTTTTCCAAAACATAAGATATTTGGGAGGTCTTAAGGTTCTAGGGTCTCTGTACAGTAGGTTCCTATAATTAAGGGCAACTAGGGCTAATTAGGCTATTCAAGACTAGTCAAGTGATTTATTCTTGGAAAAGTACTTGGATGGATTGGGAAAGGCCTAATATGGCTATGAGATCTCTGTATGACCTCAAGGAACTCAAAACCATTCTTGGTTTTACCCTGCAAATTGTATCCCTGCAATCAAACATATTTGGTTCACTGTCATGCACCTAACCGGGCACACTAAACTCGCCTAGGGCATGACACCAAAATTAGCTATCTTTCTTTTCTGAGCTTCTCCTTCCATATGTAGACTTTACAATGGATTCCCTTCCATATCCCTTAGGGGCATGATGATTTTCACCATGGAGATCTATGGGGGAGCCATTTTCCCTAAAACTGTTTAAACAACACTAGTGAACTGTGAATTAACAAAAGATTTCTACAAGCTATAAAAATGATCACCTTTGTTAGGGTTTTTTCTTGTTGAACCTTCAAAAGATGCTTGAATACTTGATTAACTCTATGACTCCCAATATTTGAAAATAATGACTCAAGCAAGAGAAAAATCTAATTGATGAGGATTTAAAATAATGTTTGGGGAAACTATTATCACCTCCTTTTTAGGTTCCACAACACCTAGGAAGGTATTACCTATATAAGATTGCTGTCTTACAGTATTAGTAAATGTGGATACTAATTTGCTGCCTTTTTACTGTATTACCTTATAAATTACTTTGCATAAAACTAAAAACAACTTAACACAGAGTTTAACCATAAATACTATTGAAATGATAACAACAAATAGTAGTGTTTTAAGGACATTCATCCTTCTTCCTTTTATAGTTCTCAGAACTTAGGAGGGGAAACCTATTTTAATCCTCTCTTAAAAGGATTATTAGAATGAATTTTTATATCTTGATACAATTTCTCAGACTTATATGTTTTGAATGTAAATGTGAAAGATTTATATATTTTAAATTGCTTGGATGATGATAAACCACTTGACAAATTCTAGACCAGTGCCTATCCTTGGGCTATAGAGTCAAAGGTGCAAATCCATAGAAAAAAGTAAATAAAGATACCATAGATTTCCTTACAACCTATATGCAACTCGAGTAAGATTCCTTACAAATCACCCTCTCACTCCAACACTAGTGTATCAAATCCTCAAATACTGTTATACTCTCTGAAACTACTCACAAAAATTAGTTCTTCCCTTGAAAGAAAATTGTAAGCAATTAGATAGCTACCTTGTAACCAATATGTTTAAAATGCCTTAAAGATTAAACATAAAAGAGCATACACAATAAGTAAAGAGACAACATCAATATAGAAGAGAAGTTGCATCGTATTTTATTTATATTCCTACTTCATACATATAGAGACTAAAGCTCAAAAACTCAAACAAAATTCTGTAGTCTGGCTTATAATTATATTTCATCACCTTCTTCAAATGTTACAATAAGATCTATTTATAGGTTCAAACCATCTTGGAATCCTTAAGATAAGGATGCAACACGCTTTTAAGAAACCTAATCCTAAAAACATAGGAAAATACAAATGACAAGAAAGCTCCAAGTGGTGGGAGGAAAAAATTAAAGAATAAAATCTGATTTTGTACTTTGTCCTTTTGTGAATGTCAGCACCTTTGTCTGCATGTATTCAGGATAGTATCTGATAGTTGTAACAAGATCTAGTGACCGCCAATATAGGCTAACTTACACTAATCTTTTCAAGATTACTAACCTTCCTGTGCTCATAGATCAAGTGCCATGTGTCCTTTATTCTTCATCCATAACATCTAAATCAACTGTGACAGGCTTCTTCTTTTTTGGCTTTGTCATAATGTCCCATGCAGTCACATCTTCCTCTTTAGGCCACTCAAAATTTTGAATACTTTCTAGTTGAGCCTTATGCCTTTCCCACCTAGCATCTGTTATGCTTTTAACATCTAAAATGAATTTATTGTAGTCTGTCTCTGCCTTTATTGCCTCATCCAAAAGTTGGTTGAACCTCTCCATATCTAATTCTCCTTGGTCAAAGACATAAATGTCTTTATTGGGAAGTACACTGTCAAACTCTAATATCCATAACCCTAATGGTTTGATCTGATCATCTTAAGTTTTTATTGGAGGTACAAACCTACTATAACTTAGTCCAAACATCTTTAACTTCGCATCAATTTGGTTGGCCTATCCTTTGAAAAAGGACAAAGTAGCCCCAATCTTCTGTATCTTTGTACCAACCATGGTTACTATTTCTGGCAAATCTTATCTCAATGGTTGCACTGATGCTAATCTTTCAAAAAGAGATGTTCTTCCGGACCAAGTTGCATAGTAAGGATCCAAAATTGTCAAAAAAATTGCCACTTCTACTTGTAAGCCTGGCAACCTGCCATAAGCCCCATACACTAAATCAATCCTACCTTTGATTGTGTCAATCCTATGCTCCAAAATTGAAGTCAAGGCTTCCAAAACAACATTATTATACTCCGTGACTTCTAGTTCTGATCCAACAGGTATCTCCCCTGTATCTTCTGTTTGAATTTCCATATCTTTTACCTCTTTAGGCTCAACAGGAGAAGGATCTGTTATATCTAGTAACTACTTTGTAAGCTCATCTATGAGATTCCCCTATTCTTTAATCTTTATAAAATCCAATTCCCTATCTTTAACAATATCACTAGTATCACTAGTGAGTTTCTACAATTTATCTGACAATTGGGTTATCTTTGCCTCATTAAGGTGAGAAAAATGAGTCATTACTTGGGCTATTTCCATATCCCCTGTATTATCTAGTGTCCATATAATTTTATTTCCCTCTATCTTCTCTTGAATGTTCAAAATGGCTGGCTTCTGATCTTTAGGAGCTAAGCTCCATATTGCTAATGCCTGAGATTTAGGGTTATAGCCAAACCCTCTAATCATGTCTCCAACCTGAGTCTCTGATGATAGTTTGACATCAAGTTGTCTCCTCATTTGATATATAATGAATGCTAAAGACAAATCCCAGCCTTCCACAAATAATATCCCACTGGCCTTGACAGTTGTCTTGCTTGCTTAGGTGTAATCTCCTCAGATTCAGGATCATAATCCTGCAATATTTGTAAGGCCTCTTGAGTGAATGGGTCACCACCTGCTAATTGAAACTGCTTTCCAACTTGTTGTTTCTTATTCCATATAAGGAAATCCTTGAATTCCCTTGTCTTTATGAAGTTGTCATCCTTGAGGAATTCCTCTTGATGCAATAATCTCTCATTTGTGCATGATATAAGAGGTAACTCTTCTTCCTCTTCTACATCCTTTTATAGTTCCTTCCCTGCCGTGATCTATTTTCTCAATAGATGATCATAGCACCTATTCCTAGTTAGCAGGGCTCCAATCCTATCTGTCTTCCTTCTTTTAGAAGGTTCCCCTGTTTCTACTCTTTATCTCTTAGGTGGGGGCTCATTTGTCACTTCCTTCTCTGGGACCTCTGTTAGGTGAATGACATCTTCTCCTTCAACTGAAAGCTTCAATGGTACTTCTTGGTAATCTGGATGGGTATCAGGTGAAGGACAACCCTAATCACTATCATCATCATATTTAGACTCTGAATGCTCTCTATGGCCTTTTTCTGGGACTACCAGTGCATCCTCTAACTCGTTGCACAAAAGAGTATGGCTTTCAATCATTGCATCCAACCTTTTGAGATAAGGCATGTTAGGGTAGAAACCTCCAAACTTCATCCCCTTTCTCTATACCTGCCTCTCGAAGCCCATAAGTTCATTGAACTTATTTTCTCTTTTATCCACCTCCTCATCTTCCAAGATACTTCTTATGAGATCTTCCTCCATACACTCTTCATATTCCTTTGTGTAGGGGATAGTTGGTGTGAGAAACTTCTTTGCACTAAGAATGAATCCCTCAGTATCAACATGTCTATGCAGGGCCACATTCATTCTGTAATGGTTCAACCAGGCATTCACCATGTCTAAGGCTCCTTTTCCAATAATGAAATTATAGATCCTGATCTGCCTAGGGGTAAAAGTACCCTTCTTGTGTGATGTCAAATGTTCTTTATCTATCAGAATAATATGTTTGATGAACTCCAATGTAGCTATCCTCAGTGGTACATGAAATGGAAAAATGTGTGGAGGGTGGGGGAAACCATAAACTCTCATCATTGTAAAGTTCTTTTCATAGTAAAAATCCCCCCAATTATGGTCTCCTGACCATTTGTCAAGGTATTGGCAGGGCCTCAATAGTTGAATTACCTTAACAGGCAATCTAGTCTTATCATCACCTAAACACTTCAAAAGTGGATAGATTATCCAATTTTCAAAAGCACAAAACTCCTACTCTCTGGATGTATAATTCCATATTCTGAGCCAAAATTGAATAGGGTTGGGCTGATTATGGTGGAACCTTTATGGTTGTAGAAACTGAAAATTCATAACTAGGGAATTATAGTACATAATCAAATGCATGAGGATTGAATAATGCATAAATTTTTGATGATCCTTCTTGTTCTATATATCTATAAAACCCTGGTGCATCTGATCAATGATATACTGAATGTAGTCATAATTGGAAGTAGTATGGAGGCTCTGTATATCTAACACCATCATCAAAATGTCTGAGGTGATCCTTTCTGCCCCAAAATCCTTTCCAAGCACTCTACATAGTGCATATGATATATACTTAATATAGAAATTAATGTCTTTGTAACAATATGGGGTTTCTCCTGACATGGGGGCTATATAAGTCTTCATTTTCTTATGGACATGATGATTCCTGATCAATTTAGAAGCAATGATGGATTCTCTAGTGTACCTATTCTCTAGGCTCTTCAGATTTATCTCAGTAGCCATGAGATAGTAGACATTAAAAGCTTTCATAAAAGTATTTTAGTCTAGGGTGAGCAAGGGCTTTCCATCATCCCTCTTAATGGTTTTGATTAAAGGGTCATATCTACTGGCTAATTCTAGTATGAAATCAACGTCAACAAAGACATCAGGAACTAGCAACCTAGCTAATCCACAGGTCCAAGGGTTTGAGATAGGCATGGGTTCATCGCTATTATTAAATAAATAATTGAAAAGTGAATACCCTTATGACTTTATTTTTTTTTCATCCCTAACATAAGCCATATCATCAATTTAAACATCTGCACTAACCTTTTGATTCTGGTTTGAACCTGCAAGCAAAGTGAGGAATTCATTCGAGTAGTTTATTTTTCCCTTTGACTCATCTTTGACATCTTCACTTCTCCCACTGGTGGAGGCCATACTCTATGCTTGACTCATACTTCCTTTCTGTACTATTCTTAATCCTTATTCACTGATATTGAAACAAAACTACTGAAAACCCTCACCACCAAACTATGAATTCTTTGAAAACTAGAGCTTTGAACTCTAGAATACTGTCAATTACAATCTTTACCAAATTCTGAATCAGGCAATTACCTTTTGAATCACTTGCTACTGAAAATTCTCTGAAACTAACCAAACTACAATAATCCAACACAAAATTTCAAGATTCAATCCATACAAGAGCACTAACAATCCAAAGTAGTCGACTGTGCATAATTTAGCAAAATAGAGCTTTCTTAGCAAATTCAAAATCTTACATCACATCCTCTATGCTTAGGAAATGGGCCTCCTCATGGCTTAATATGCTTTTCCATGGTTTTAGGTAGTTACCATAACTACCCATCCTCAACTTCGAAGGGAATCCAATATTGGAAAATGTTTTCATGCAACTTTGCAAAGTTGTAAATGTTGTCATGACAACATTTTGACAACGTTTACATCTTTGTCTAAAACATATTCTAATGACCTCTAATCGATATGAAATGATGTAAAAATATCCTAGAGGCCTTTTTAGGCACATTTCCAATCTTTCCTAAGCCTTGAAGGCTTTTGGACCTAAATTCCCACTTTTAGGCTTAATCTAGCACTAAACACTAACAAGAGAAAAACTACAAGAATGGATTGACCCTAGTTTAATCCATCTTATCACTAACCAAAAAGACCTTCTAAGGCCTAAAATAAACACTACTAACTTGGCTAAGGTCAGTACAAGCCACATCAAAATTTGGAACTAGGGATTACCCTAGGTGCTCTTGCACCACTAAGTTGTTGATTCGTCGTGTGTTGAGACTCCTCTTGTTGCCTCTAGAAATGTGTGCATTTCTAATCGTGTTGGCTCTGATTCATGAGCTGATGTAGGCTCTATAGGTCCTCTTCTCTCCCCCTCTTTCATTTTTGAGTCTGGAAAATGTTCAGGCTCTGGATCCCTGCTGGTTGAGCCTGTGATGGGTGATGGAAATTCATTGGTTGCTGGGAAGTCAGTTCTGGATTCCCTCTGCTGGCAGGATGAGGCTGCTAAAGTTGAAGATGGCTAGATTATAGTTAAAGGCACATCTTTTAAGAGATCCTCACCACCTTTTGATATGACACTCTGATCCCATAAGAAGGGATCTAAGGGATAATTTTGTTGTGGTTTTTTATCTTTGACTCTCATTTTTTTTATTAATTAATCTTTGGCAGTGTTTTCTTGGGTATTCCTTAGGGGTCTTGCCTTCTGGTTGGGAAGGTCTACTACGTGTTGGGCTTTCTTTTTTCTATATCATTTGGTTGTTCTTTGTACATGGTTCTGGGGCCCCTTCAAAAACTATTTTTTCCATAATCAAAACAATGGAAAGAACATAAACACTTTCTTTCTATTATTTTCAATGAAATGCCATTATAATATCCAAAAAAGTAACATGCTACAACCACATAAGCATTTTCATTACAATAATCTGCAAGACAGAGCCACCATATACACTGCTGGAACTGACCCTAAAATCCCCCTTCAGCCCTACATAAATAACACAATTAATCACCCTAGAATATTCTAGAAAGTGAAATTTCCCATTTTTTCGCCCAACAGTTCAATTTCCCACCTTAAGCGATTTTCTCACTTTTACTTTTGTATTGAAACTTGAGTCTTGAAAGCCCAACTTCTGAAAACCATAACTTGTGAACCGTTGAGTCGATTGGCTATTTGGACCCCATTTTGAAATTGCCACAAAATGCTCTATGCCCTAAACTTGTGAAGTGTCAGCCGATCAAAATTTAACCCCTTTTTGGTGCCTCTAAGGCATTCAAAATTGAGCTCAAAGTTTTTGTACCAACCCGCCAAAATTGAAAATGCAATATCTTCAAAACTGGACTTGATCTTGCCATGAAACTTTACTGACATGATTATATATCCAAAATGAACCTTCAGGGAAGCAGCTAGAACAATTTGTGCTCACATGAACAACTTACTAAAAATAGTAATCTTTCCAAAAATAGTAACCTTGTCCAAAGATAGCCCTTATTGAAAACTAAACAATATTTTTGGGTGATGCAAGAATGCTCTTACACCCTGGATGCTCTTGCATCAGACACCCAGGGTAACTTGAAAAGTGACCTTATCAAATCATAGGGGCTCAAAGGAAAACCAAGGTAGTCAACCTCATCCTTTGATAGCCATGATGAATCTGCAATAGGTTGTCCCTTCCATTTGACCAAGTACTCTTCATATTTCCTATTTCTTGTGCTTCTACCCACATGACTATCCAGGATATCCTCTATCTTTTCTGTAGTTGAAGTAGGTGCTAGAATATTCCACTCTACTTCTGCTATTTCATCTTCCATACTGCCTTCACAATACTCTGTTGAATCTGAAATAATAAACATAGGTGAAATATTGAGTTCACTGGGTGATTCTACTTCATAAGCATTTCCCGAATCATGCTTCTTTAGGATTTTGCATGATCCAAATTTCTTCATCTTCAAATTATTGTATTTTCCCACTGGAAATCTCTCCTTTCTCAAATGAACCATAACTTCATCTCTAATCTAAAATTCCTTGTCTCCTTTTTTGATCTTCCTTATCCTTGTACTGAATATTCATTTTATTAATATGCTTCCTCACCTTTTCATGCTGATTCTTCAAGTGTTCTATAAATTCTTCAGCTTCAACACTACTCTTTTCTCCATTGTCCAAGTTCCTTAATTCTAAAGCATTTCTAGGACCACTTCAATACATAATTTGGAATGGTGATTTACTACTGCTCCTATTGACATAATTATTGTATGCAAATCCTGCCTATTGTAAAATCAAATCCCACCCTTTTTATTTATCTCCTACCAAATATCTCAATAAAATTCCCAAACTCGTATTCATCACTACTGTCTGTCCATCAGTTTGTGGATGGTGTGCTGAGATGAACTTCAAATATGTCTTTAGATTCTTCCACAATGTCCTCCAAAAGTACCCAACAAACTTAGTGTCTCGATCTAAAACTATTCTTTTTGGTAGACCATGTAGTCTCACCACTTCTCTGAAAAATAATTTGGCCACATGAACAACATCATTAGTCTTTCTACAAGGAATGACATGTGTCATCTTTGAGAACTTGTACACCACCACAAAAATGGAATCATGCCCTCTCCATGTCCTTGGTAAACCAAGAATAAATTCCATACTAATATCCTCCCATGGTCTCTTTGGTATAGGTAATGGCTGATATAATCCTGTATTGTGCCTGGTTCCTTTTTCCATTTGACATATTCTACAAATTTGCACAATCTTCTTAACATCTTGTTGCAATTGTGGCCAATAATAATGCTCACTAATTAGAGCAATAGTTTTATCTCGACCAAAGTGCCCAACCAATCCTCCACTATGTTTCTCTTTGATTAGGTTCTCCCTCATGGAACTCTTTGGAATGCACAATAGACTCCCTTTGAATAACATCCCATCTTGGATTATAAAATCCAACCATCTGGTCTTGTCTAGAGTGGCAGGTTTTGCGCAAGCTCTTCAGGCATTTCCAAAATTAGGATCCTCAGGATACAAACCCTTGAGTTTATTGAACCCAACAACTTTGATATGCACCTCTATTAGTAATTTCCACCTCCTACTCAGATCTTTTGCAACCCTATTAGACTTGCCACTCCTGTACTTCAAAAAAAAAGTGTAACTCTGGGAAAACTCAATCCATTTTAAATTCCTTTGGTTCAACTTTCCTTGTCTATTCAAATACTATAAATCTTGATGATCAGTAAACAAAAAAAATTATTTAGGAAAAAAATATGTCTCCACTTCCTCAATGCCTAGACTATAGCATAAAACTCCTGATCATAAACAAAATATTTTCTTTTGGAATCATTCAACTTCTCACTAAAATAAGCAATGGGTTTACCTTCCTGGCTCAAAACAACTCCAATGGCATTGCCACTAGCATCACAGTCTACTTGAAATACCTTATTAAAATTTGGAAGTGCAAAAAAAGGCTTCTCTATAACTTTTCTTTTCAACAACTCAAAAATAGTTGCTGATATTGTAGTCCACTTAAACTCTTTTCTATCCCCTCTCATGGTTTCAGTGAAGGGTCCACAGATACTGCTGAAATTTATGATAAAATTTCTGTAAAAGCTAGCCAAATTGTGAAAATATCTTACCTCTTAAACACTCTTTGGAGTAGGCCACTCAAGGATAGCCTTCAATTTATATGGGTTTATTTTAAGACCATCTATTGAGACAACAAATCCAAAGTACACTAACTCCTTCACAAAACTACACTTCTTCAGGTTAATCAATAATTTCTCTTCCCTTAAATTCTCAAAGACCCTATGAATATGCATTATATACTCTTCCAATGTCTTACTGAAGATCAAATTATCATCCATATAAACAATAACAAACTTACTCATAAATTATTTCAATACCTCGTTCATGAGTTACATGAATGTGCTTGGTGCATTGGTTAGCCCAAAAGGCATGACTAACCACTCATACAAGCCCTCCTTTGTCTTGAAGGTTGTATTGTGTTCATCTCCTTCTCTAATCCAGATTTGGTGGTATCCACTCTTCAGATCTATCTTTGAGAAGTACTCATCTCCACTCAAGCAATCCATAATGTCATCCATCCTTGCTAAGGGAAATGTATACATGATAGTAATCTTATTGATAGCCCAAGAATTTGTACACATCCTCCATTCCTCATTTTTCTTTAGTGATAGTACTATAGGTACATCACATGGGATCAAAATCTCTCCAATCAACCCCTTCTACGAAAAATCTTGCACTTGTCTATTCAATTCTTCACTCTTTGTTGGATTCATTATATGGGCTATCTTATTGGGCAATTTGGCTTCAGAAATCAAGTCCATTTGATGACTAATATTTCTTATTGGTGGCAATCCACTAGGAACATTATCATATACAATATTCTGAATCTCATCCAACAAATATCCATCTTCCACAGGTACATATTCTACTTCCTCTTTAGCAACTTTTGGAATTAAAGAAAAACACATTCTCATGCTTCATGCCTTCTGGAAACTTCCTTCCATAAACTAAACATATTCTGGCATTAATACATACATTTTCATCTATTTCCTTCAATGGCTTTAGCTTGTGTCAGACTCCATCCTTTGTCAAAGAATAGGTATTTGCATACCCATCTTGTACTGCACGACGATCAAATTTCCAAGGTCTCCCTAGCAACATATGACAAGCATCCATAGGCATAATATCACATAAGACCTCATAATGATAGTTTCCAATTTTGAACTTTACCAAACATTGTTCATTGACAAAAACCTTGTGATCCTCTTGCAACCAAGAAATTTGGTAAGGATTTAGATGCTTTCTTCTCTCTAACTTCAATTTACCAACCATTTCCTTCAAAACAAGGTTATCAATACTACCACCATCAACAATGACATTGGATACTTTATCATTACACTTACACCTTGTGCGAAACAAATTATTCACTTTCTCAGGTTCCTTCTCATCATTCAACAAGGCTCTTCTGGTGACAAGGACCTCTCCTCTTTCAACATCTCCATAATATGACAAATTGACATAAGTATTATGTCCTTCTTCTCCATAATGGAAACTCGTGCATTGCTGTCTGGTCTTCTATTTTTCCTCCCTTGATGTTGGGGACACTCATAAGCTCTATGTCCTCTACAATGGAAACACATCCCATAGAAACCTCCTCTTCCTGGTCCTTGCCCTCTTCCTTTTCCTCTCTAATATCTATTATTTTTATTGCGAGTGTTATAGAAATTATTTCCCCTTTGATTTTGGCTGCTACTAGAATCACCATTCTTCTCCTGATCTTCATTTTGACCTCCATAAGACTACCCACTAGGCTTTCCACCATGACCTCTTCCACTTCTCTTTATCTCAAAGGATTTTTTTTCAGTTTTTCTTCTACCTTCAAAGAAAACTAATATGCGTCTTCAATGATAGACATTCTTACCATTATCAAATCTTCTTGAATACTTTTCCTCAACCCATTTATGTTAAAGACAACCTTCTCCTCGTTGGCTTCAGAATGACCCATTTTGATAAGGACTCGATAGATATCTTCTGTATATTTCCTTTACATATTTTCCTGCCTACTTCAACCCTTGCATTTTCTTCAACAAATAAAGCTCATAGTCAAAAGGAATGAACTATCTCTTCATTTTTTCCACCGTTCAATCCCATCTTGTTATCATCTCCTTTCCTTTTCTATTTCTTTCCAACTGAACTTCTTTATGCCAAATTTTTGCACGACCTTTCAGCTTGGCCTTTTTGAATCTAACCCTCTCAGGATCTTCTATTTCCTCATACTCAAAGTACAATTCCATATCATTGATCCAATTGATCAACTCTTTCATATTAAGATTTCTAGAAAATGTAGAAACTTCAATCTTTTCTCTCTTTCTGATCTTGGAAATGGCCCTAAAAGACCTAGCTTCCTTAGGATCCCTAACCGTTTCTTGGTCTTCTTCAAACTATCCTTCTTGTTTAGATTGATCCTCACTTTTATCTCTTTCCCTAATATTAGATCCTCTTTGTAATTCCTTTTGCAGTGCTTGCACTTGCCTCTAGAGCACTCTAAAACCCTCTTCTGTCACACCCATAACTCTTTCACTATGGTTCAAACCACAGTTGTGGTGCAAACTACCTCATGTTCAACGATCTATCTACACACTCAAGAAATTCTACTTTGATACCACTTTATGAAGGGTACTCCCCTTATTCAATCAAACACACACAACACAACAAGGAAATAAATAGATAATTGTAAGAACAAAATAATGACTATAACAAAAACACTTGCTTTCTATTATTTTCAATGAAATGGCATTATACTATTCAGAAAAGTATCATGCTACAACCACATGGTCATTTTAATTACAATAACCTGTAAGATAGAGTCACCATCTACACTTTTGGAACTGACTCTAAAATCTCCCTTCATCCCATAAATAACACAATTAATTTCCCCAGAATATTCTAGAAAGTGAAATTTCCCATTTTGGCACCCAACAGTTCAATTTCCCGCCTTAAGCAATTTTATCACTTACTTTTGTATTGAAACTTGAGTCCTGAAAGCCCAACTTCTGAAAACCATAACTTGTGAACTGTTGAGTTGATTGGCTATTGGGACCCCATTTTGAAAATATCATGAAGAGGTCTACGCCATAGGCTTGTGAAGTGCCAACCGATCAAATTTTGACCCCTTTTTAGAGCCTCTAAGATCTTCAAAATTAAGCTCAAAATTTTTGTACCACCCTGCCAAAACTAAAAAAATGTATTATCTTCAAAATTAGACTTGATCTTGCCATGAAATTTTACCAACAGACTTATATATCCAGAATGAACCGGGAGGGAAGAAATTGGAACAATTTATTCTCACATGAACAACTTACTAAAAATAGTAAACTTGCCAAAAATAGTAACTATGTTCAAAGATAACCCTTATTGAAAACTATACAATATTTTTGAGTGATGCAAGATTGCTCTTACACCTTGGATCTTCCTGCATCACCTAACTTTCATAGGCCATATATTCTGACCCGAGAGTCTGATTGGTGAACCATTTGAAGCATGGAAAAGATTTCAAAGTTGTCTGCAATTTTGACCACATTCAAACCCATCTAAAGCATCTAAGACCTTCAAAATTGACTTTGAAACTTCAAATGAAATTTTAAAAAATTGAAACTTTCATATCTTCAAATCTAGACACGATCTCACAAAAATAATGTAGTAGCATGGTTATTTAGTTGATTTGTAGCTTTGGGGGAAATTTTAGACCAATTAGTACTCAAATGAAAAATTACTTTAAATAGTAACCTTATGTAATCACAAGGTTAAGACATCATTTATCCTAACATTATCACACTTGTTGAACACCTTTCAATAGTAAAGGGAGTATCTACACCATAATTTTATTGCTAGGGAATATGAAGCCCATAGAATCTGAACACCATCTTAACTTATTTGTGCTCACAACCTTAAGTAAAGAATTTGCAACATTCATCAAAGTATTTACCTTAACCAATTTCACCCTACCATCCTTGACCATATCAATAATAGAATAATAATGAACATTAATTTGCTTAGTCTTGGCATAAAATGTTAGGTTCTTAGCTAGGAAGATTGTACTTTGAATATTAGAAGAAACTATCGGTGCATCTTGTTTTATTAGAATATTTGAACATAGACTCTTAAGTCAAATGGCTTCTTTATAAGCATGAGAAACTTCCATATGTTGAACTTTAGTAGTGGACAAAGAAACCACAACCTATCACTTACTCATCCAACTAAACACACCACCAAATATAGTAAACAGAAGCATTGGTGGATCTTCTATTATCAATATTACTTGTCCATTTTGAATCTACATAACCCTAAATCTCAAGGGAAATTTCACCTGCTACCAAATTACCATGAGTATAGAAAGAATAATCCAAGGTACCACTACTACATTTGAGGCCAAATTTTGACAGAAGTTTTCGACGGGTAACTTTTTCTTACGAATTTGGTGTTTTTTTTTTGTAATAGGCCTCGATGATGTTGGTATTTCGATGGGTATTTAATTGACCATCAAAACTCTGACAGATTCGGGGTATACATTAAAAAAAATAGTGAAACAGCCTCATCATTTTCATTTCGATTGGAGAGCAAGAGAAAAGGAGCGACAGCTGAGTGCGGGAGAAGGTATGTGGTTTCTTCATCTTTTGAGCCTTTAGCATCATATTCAAATGCATTTCATTTTATTATCGAGGGATTTTCTCTCTGAAATGACCGCATTCTACTGGTGTCATGCCCTAGCCAATGCTTTATCTCTATTATTTGATGTTATTGGTGCTTGTGCTCAAGGATATCGATTCACTGTATTCAAATGCTTGGATTCACGTTTGTTGATATTACTGGCATATGTGTTTAATGATGCCATTGTATATTGCTATCACTAAAATGACCACATTCTACTGGTGTCATGCCCTAGCCCATGCTTTAACTCCATTATTTGATGTTATTGGTGCTTGTGCTCAAGGATATCCATATTTTTGAAATGTTGATTGTGGTTATCAAATGGATAGCCCGTGAGCTTCTAGCTAGGCACCATTTGTATTGATAGCTTAGGGCATCAAATGCATTGTATCATTGATAGTTGAGACTTTTTAAAAAGGAAATAAGACAAAGAACAATTTTTATTTAGTTTCTCTATTTTGATCCCTAAGTGGCTTACAACCCTAGAGAAGTATATGCAAATTTACGCATCCAGTTGTAGGGTACATAGCAGCTGATAATTCACAAGAAATCCATGCATCCAATTTGAATAGAAATTAATATATAGAACTAGGGTCCTCTAATGGCCCAATCATCCAGACCTTGACTGCCCCCTCAACCAGTGACCCTTCAAAAATGGGTTATCATGCAATCAGTGAGTGATCCTTCATTCTCTTGGTCTGCCCTGCATCCAAACATATTGGACAACAAGTCTTTCACAATCCCCCTTCCCTCAAGGAACACTATCAACAAGTGACCCTTCTTCTTATCAGCCATATCCAATGTTTCATTGAAGTCACAGCCAAGAATGAAGGTCACCTTACCCATACCAT
>MU226531.1:4939674-4955855 GCA_018584345.1 Thuja plicata
ATTCACTTCTACCAAGAATAAAGCATTTAATCCATTCAACATTACATATAATCATTAGACAGTTACATTTCCTGACTGTGTACTAGAGGAACAGTCACAACCAAAATGATCCAAACATTTGAAAATAATGAATCGATATCCTTGAGCACAAGCACCAATAACATCAAATAATGGAGATAAAGCACGGGCTAGGACATGACACCAGTAGAATGTGGTCATTTCAGAGAGCATTCATGATCAAATAAAATGCAATGCATTTGAAATTGGCGGTCGAATATGATTCCAGGGGCTCAAAAGATGAAGAAATCACATACGAAGAACATGCCATTGGTTCAGTTTTGTAAATTTGTTTTTTGTGTAATTAGTAATTGGAAGTTTAAATGTAGATAACACCTTTATTAGTTTAATTAGCATGTTATTATCATATCAAATAAAGTATGTTTAAGAATTGTTGGGAATGGTCCTTTTGCGTGTATTAAATATAATAGAATTTTCAGCATATTATTATCAATCTATTTCTTTGTTCTAAACATGCCCTTGGTTCAGTTTTGTAGATTTGTTTTTTTGTGTTAAATACATTTTTCATGAGGAGGGCTCTTGTTCTAAGGAGATTGATGAAGATTGTGCACCTCATAAACCAATTCATAAGGTACCAATCCATGTTTCCTATTCACTTATATTTTTGGTTTGGTAAATCTCCTTATAAGTTTCATGTCCTTTCTTTTGATTACTATGGATGAGATAAATATCTTACATTTAACATTCAACTTCTTTACATTTTAGATCATGTAGTGTGTTTTTTGAGGATTTTACCAAATCAACTTTTAACATAAACCAAAAACACCAAACTAATATCTTTCCCTTGCAACGTGACAAAATATTTGCATTTGACCAATAACTGCAAGCAATTGAACGATAAATCCACATACCTGTATCTTTGTAAAATACTTGGCACATCAAAAAGATGGCTAGGTGGCTGCTGCCACGATTTTTATCTACTGAATATGGGAAAAAAAAACACCAAAAATAATCAAATAGAAAACATGATTGGTCATTTCAAAGAGCATTCATGATCAAATAAAATGCAATGCCTTCTCTCGCGCTCGATCAGCTTTCACCCGCTCATTTTCTCCCACTCCTTTTCCCTACAATCAAAATAAAAATGATTTGGCCGTTTCAAAATAGTGAATCAATATCCTTGAGCACAAGCACCAATAACATCAACTATTTTGATCTGTGGGTACCCTAATGTTGGCAAGAGTTCTTTTATTAATAAGATTACTCTGCAAGCTTGAAGAAGTGATATATTTTGGCAAATGAAGAGTGGAAAGATGATGATTTTCTTGAGATCATGGATGGACACAATGTTGTAGATAGAATGGGAAGACATATTTCAAGCCTGGCCCTGGATCCTTTGACAATTAGGGTAGGATCCAGACCTAGGCTAAAAAGATGTCTTCCTTTTTTTTGTGGAATATAGGCTCTACTACTGCAATGATGACTGACTGTGATGTACATATCACAACAGTTGAGAAACATAAATGTAGGCATCATGGTCACAATTTTTTGGAGACAACATAATTGAGTGCTATTCCTAGATGATTCAAAGTGACCACTACTTTGCATCATCTCAAAAAACCACTCAATTATGTTGTCTCTCCAAAAAATTGTGACCATGATGCCTACATTTAAGTTTCTCAGCTGTTGTGTCCGAAGACCCCTTATGACCCTTTACGATCCCTAATAATACATATTAGAGGTCTTAAAATGTCGTAAAGGGTCATAAGAGGCTCCTAGGAGGGTCTAGGTGAGCTTCCACCTTCACGTGGTTGGCCCTGTTAAGTAGAGAATGTTAAAATTTTCTCGAAACAAAGAGAAGCTCAATAATTTAAAGTCTCAGTCCACGGAGATGCTGAAAAAATGATGAGAATCAATGATGGAGAGTTTTTAGATTATGAGAAGACATATATGGAGTGGAGGCCAGATTGAGTACCAGTGCAGAGATGATGATTTAGTAACCTAAATCTATAAAACCTTCACAATTATCCCTTCTTTGGCCTCCACTCATCCCTCTTCTCAAAAATAGTTATCTAGAAACTTTGGATAGTGTTTCTCATCCATGCACGAAATGTGCTAGTGATCATATAAAATTACTTTAGGCCTCCAGTATTGATGAGATGTACAAGTGTAAAATGTTTTTTTGAGACTGTGATCAATTTGTGTAGTGTACATAAATTCAAGGCGGTGATTATTCTTGATGATCAACAGGTAGCTAGGATAGTAGCTAGGACTAAAGATAACACAGCTCAAGAGACCATCATAGGTTGTCTCTTTCTTTGGTCTATATTATTGACAAAATGTTTTACCTTTGATTAGCTCATCAAATCTAGGGATTTGAAAGAATTTAATAGAATATTTTCATGACAATGTATATTATTTAAGTTGACATTGCACGAATTTATCTACTTCGCACACTTGTATACTATGAAGATGGCCATGCTTCTTTATCGCCGTCCTCATAGTCTACAAGTGCACAAAGTAGATAAATTCATGCAACATCAACTTAAATAATATACATTGTCATGAAAATATTCTAGTAAATTCTTTCAAATCCTTGGATTTGATGAGCTAATGAAAGGTAAAACATTCTGTCAATAATATAGACCGAAGAAAGAGACAACCTATGATGGTCTCTTGAGCTGTGTTAACTTTAATGTGCCTATCCATCAGTGTTTTGACAATTTATAATTAATTCCGATGGTAGCACTATGCTTTCAACATAAAATGTCAGAAAAAAATAATTTACGACATTTATTGCAACAGTAATGCTATACGTTTGACAAGGAAACCTGTCGGAGAAATGCTGCACAACTGTTGCTCTTCCAACAGTTTAAGTGTCGTAAATAGAAAAGTTTTGACAGACCCTTCGACATTAAAGCCATATCACTGACAGGTAGATCTGTCAGAATTTGGTGCAAACTGTTGCTATTCCAACAGTACTAATGTTAGAAATATTTTTTCAACAGTTTGTTCCAACAGAGACTGTATATTTTTGATAGGTCTTGTTATCAGAATTCTGATGGATGAACCACAAGAAATGCCATAATGAAGCCATTGTCATGTACAAGTTTCCAACATGACATGGTGTCGGTAAACCAATGGGTATGTCTTCTATCACAATTTCCAATGCAAAAATGGTGACGGACTCAGGTGTCAAAATTTTGACAAATGAGCGTTGCAAATTTGATAAATGGCTATCAAAATTTGACCTCAAATGTACTAGTGTACCTTTCAAATATCTAGATATTCTTTTAAATGCATATTTAATGAAATCTATCAGGATTAGACATATATCTAAAAGTAAATCTCACTGCTTGGGCAATGTTTGTTCTAGTGTAGACCATAGCATACAACAAACTTCCAACTGCACTTTGGTAAAATACTCTACTCATGTTTTCCATGTCTGATGTGGATAAAGGTCAATTTGTAGTAGATAACTTCATTCCAACTATAAAATGAACATAAATTAGTCTACAATCCTGCATATTAAACCTCTATAAAATTGATTTCACATACTTACTCTGGCCTAGCCATAGCTTTCTTCCATAGAAGGATCATAATATTTCTAATGTTATTGCTGATCGGGACTAGAGGATCGCTGTTGTAGCTATTGAGAATGATCAGAGGATCTTTGCCTTGAACACTGAGTGTGACCATTTCCAGTGCATAGCCACCCTCAGAGGAGTAGGACTTGGTATTATGTGGCAACCTACAGTGTTTCTTTTCTAGTAGAGATACATGTGGTCTCCTTCTCACAGTTCATGGCTCATTGTGAGGGTGCACGCATTCCACAGGCTGATGAGGCAATTCCTCCGCCACCTCCACCACCGCATGTTCCTACTAATTCTTAGGAAATGGATGAGAGCTAGCCTTTGTATTAGGATTAACAGTCCACAAGACAACTGAGAGGGGGGTGAATCAGTTGTGATATAGATTATTAAATTTTAAACTTTATAAACTAAATCTGCAAATGTAAATGATAACACAATAAATGCCAACACCATAACATAATACTTGCTGTCAAGGAAAACCCGTTAAAGGTAAAAGCATGGTGGGAATTAAAACCCACAAATAATGTACTGAGAGTATAGTATCCCTGTTTAAATATTTAGCCCTGTTAGGAGCTTGTTACAACATTATAGTATATAGTCCTTGTTAGGAGACATACCCTGTTAGGAGTCAAAAGAAATAGTAGGCTCACTTCCTAGGTACACTGCCAGAAGAAAGTTAAATCCACCCTCAAGGATTCAAAATCCAAACAAGTGTATATAGAAAATATACAATCCAGTGAACTGTCTGATAGAAACTATCTTTGCTTGGTCAGTTCCAATGAAGTAATCTTCTCATAAACTCTGCTCTACATCCAGTAGTCAAACAAGATTCACAGCTTCCACTTCTCTTCTTTTCAATCTATGTCACATCTTTTCAAAAGAAAATATCACTCATATATACCCTCTTACAATAATTCATTAGGTCATCCAGTTAAGCTTTCCTAATACACAAATAATTAATTAGGTTGGTCAATTAAGGCTTTCCAATATACAAATAATTATATAACCCCTTGCTAAGATACACAAGGTACCTAAAATAAGTAAACATAAAATATAATCCATCACTTATACTTCCAGATCCGCAATCCACGCTCATAATTCATTTTACACGCTACATGTCTAAAGTCGGCCAACAATTAGGTCTTCTTCAGAATACACACCACAAATGACGTCACTAGTAACCAAATAACAATCAAACTCAACCTATTATTCTAACATATGTCAGCTATCCACTAGTAAGCTTGCATCACCTAAAATATCTTTGCCAGAAAGATATACCCGAAACACAGAGACCTGCTCTGTCCAGCATCATAGTTACAGTCCAGAAACCATTCTTCACCAAATCAACTGTAACATATGCAATATGCAACATAAAGCCAAGCGACCTTAGGAATAAGGTCAAAAAACATCCTTCTGCATAAATCCAACTTTGATCATTTTGAATCATCCGTAAAGTGTCTGTACACTTCTTCCAGTCAAGTAGCCAGTCTGTCCTCTCCAAAGAAATATATGTTGACATCAGTGACAAAACATGAATATCAACAGTATGATCAGTACCCAAAAATGATATCATCTAACAATCTCCCCCCTTCGCATTAATGGAAACATATGTGAAAATCCATATGCATCAACCCAAAAGTACTCTCTCTCAATATAATCTTCTCAATAACCTCAACATAAATTTCTCAAAATAGTAAGGATCTTCACATAGATTCCTTCCCCCTTTGGCAACAATGGAAAAGGGCTCCATAACTCATCTGTAGTCTTTTGTAAGGTGTAGCTTTTTCAAATCTTCATGTCCATCAACCAGGTGCAAGATCACCCAAATTTACTCCATAGTATTTTCCTGCGATCACTCCCCCTAAAGAGTAGATCCATACATCAAGTGCAGAGAATGATATAGCTATGTGATCCACTGGACTGATGCATATCTGCGCTGTGTTGGCACCTAAAAAGAATGGAGAATGGAGAATATGTACATGCCTCTGAGATATTCAAAAGCATATTTTGGAAAAGGTTTAGTAAATATATCTATTATCTGTTCCTTTGTGCTAATATACTCCAGTTTAATCTCTTTATCTTCTACCTTCTCTCTCAAGAAATGATACTTAATATAAATATTGTTGGTCTTTGAATGCATTACAGGATTTTTTGACATATTCACTATGCTAGTGTTATCACAATGGATAACCACTAGTTCTACAAAAATTATTCCAATATCATTCAACATTTGTTTCATCCAAACAACTTGTGTACAGTTTATTGCAGTAGCAACATACTCTGACTCAGCAGTAGATTGAGAAATATAGTTCTGATTCTTGCTCAACCAAGAAACCAACCTTTTCCCAAGGAAAAATGCACCACAACTTGTACTCTTCCTTTCATCTACATTACCTGCCCAATCAGCATCAGTATAAGCCTGCAAAGTAAAATCTTATGATTTTTCATACCACAATCCATATTCTATTGTCCCTTTCAAATATCTGAAAAATAATTTTTACAATAGAAAAATGTGTCTCTTTAGTATCTGCCTAATATCTAGCCACAATTCCAACTGCATTGTTAATATCTGGTATAGTGTGAGTTAGATATTCTAGACCTCCAATCATCAATATGTACTTAGTCTATACAACACTTTGAGTCTCATCACTATTAATAAGTTTATTTCCAGTCACCATAGGTGTCCCAACAGGTTTACAATCTTCCATTCCAAAAAATTTCAACATTTCCTTAAGATACTTGGTCTGAGATATAAAAATGCCATTCTTACTTTGATTAATTTGCAAAGCAAGAAAAAAGTTCATCTCACCAATCATTGACATCTCGAATTCATTTTCCATTTCTTTAGCAAACTTCTTACTCATCTTATCTTTGCCTCCAAAAATGATATCATCAACAAAAACTTCTATAATTAAGATTCCATCTTCATCAGTTCTCAAATGTAAATTACTATCTGCATTAACTTTTCTAAAACCAATACAAAGTAGATATTTGTCTAGTCTTGCATACCATGCTCTTGGTGTCTGTTTCAGTCCATATAGTGCCTTCTTCAGTCTGCAAACCATGTTTTCATCATCTGTCAAAGGAAAACCATCAGGTTGCTCAATGTAAACTTCTTCCTCTAGATCACCATTCAAGAATGTTGATTTCACATACATATGATAAACCTTAAAGTCTTTATGTGCAGCATAAGAAAGAAATAATCTCATAACTTCTAATCTAGCAACAGGAGAAAATGTTTCTTCATAGTCTATGCCTTCTTGTTGTGAATAGCCTTTACATACCAGTCTTGCCTTATTTCTTACCACTATTCCTTCCTCATCCATCTTATTTTTGAAAACCCATTTAGTACCAATCACATTTTTGTTCTTAGGTCTTAGAACCAATTCCCAAGTATTGTTTTTCTTTATCTATTCAAGTTCTTCTTCCATAGCTTTAGTCCAAGATTCATCTCTACATGCTTCACAGTATTCTTTGGTTCAACTTGAGAAATCAAATAGATCTCATCTCTATCTCTAGATCTAGTCATCATACCTTTACTTGCGTCACCAATAATTTGGTCTTTAGGATGGTTCTTCTTAACATACCTTGGTGTCTTCAGCATCTCAGTAGCTTAAGTTTGTTCATCTTCAATCTCATTGTTAATCATCAAAGATTCTTCAGGTTTCTGGACTATAACTATGATGTTGGATAGAGAAGCTCTCTCTCTCTCTAGGAGAGAGAGAGAGAGAGAGAGAGAGATTATGCTCTTTTAACACCATGCAACTATAATGCATAAACTAATGTGAATGCAACCTAGGAATTCATCACTAAGTTTGAGCTTGAAAATTTTCACCATTGAGCTTTTGGAACATTGGAGTCGATACAACCCTTACTGGTGCCACTGCGACCATAAGGATATGAGTACAAATTTCATTAGATAAAATGTGGGAAACCAATGTAAGCATCGGGACACAAAAGCCATGATGACCTGAATATTGTTTCCAGTTGATATTGTAAGGGTATACCAATACCGAGGCATAAAAAGCCAAGATAACCATGAGTGTAATCTTGTGTAAAAATATAGAGTAATAATAGTCAAGGAGATAGTTCCGAACTCACCTTGGCATGCAAGTAAGCAAAGTCAAGGTATGCGAGGCTTGTCCACCTAGGTGTGGAAGATCTTATCATAAACACCCATTTTATTTGATGTTGATCGATCATGGGACCACACCAACAAGTCAAAAATAAAGAAAAGATTAGTGAAAATAATTGATAACACACAATATCCAAAGAAAAGTTCAACATATCTTCAGCAAGTTTGTGTTTTGCATATGTCTATGTAGGGTTTTGAGAAACAACATTGTGCTTCTGAGTGCATTATGTTTGATTATTATCGATCTAGTCTTTATGTTGTGTTATCTAATGTGTATTGAGAAACACAGATGTATCCAAATAGGTAGTGTTAAGAAACACAGGGTGATTAGGGTGTTGAGAAACACTATTGTGTCAGTGACAAAGTGTCCTTCAAAAATGACTAAGAAACTAAATCTGATTTGGCTCATTGATTAAACAAATTGGGGCCCTTGCCTCTAGTAGCTAACTCCAATTAAAGATGACTGAATTGACTCATACTACTGAGACATAGCTCATCCAATTGCCCCTAGACTATGACTCTAGATCAATTTCAAGCCATGAGGGTTCATAGAAGAACCAAAGTGTCACGAAAGTGACTGAAAGCTATGCACAAACTGAAGTGAAGGGATGCCAAGACTGAGCATTGATAGAAGGAGTGCTTGAGTACAAGAGGTGTCTGCTTACCAGATTTTTGCCTACTTGGCAGAGATTCTATTTTTTTGACGAAGGTACCTATTTTCCAGTTTTCCACCAAGGAAATTTTTTCTTTTTTTCAATTTTTTTTTTGTATTTTTCCCTTTTTTATTTTTTAAAAATTTTTCTCCTTTTTTTTTTTTTAAAATTTTTTTTATTTCTTTTGTGATTCATTAAGACGCCTATTGCTAGGTTTTCACCAAGATGATCATTTTTATAGGATTTTTAGATATGTACATGTTGTTGTACCTTGAGAATGCTCAAGTGTAGAACTTCTTCAAATGGAGAGTATTGATGGGTTCTTAGAGCTATTCTCCTTCTAGTGTGGAGAGTCGATAGGCTCAAGAGCCAAATATTGTAGTGATAATATATGGAACCAGCTAGTTGGGTTCAAACTTCCCTTTTTTCTCATGATGTGATTGATTGCAGGGATTCTCTCTCAACACTAGGTCACCAACCTAAAGTTATCTTTGTTTGACCTTTTTGTTGTATCCTCTTGACATTCTCTTTTGATAAGATCTGAGGTGATCGAATGTCACTTGTCGATGCTCATCCAGAAGATCCAGTTCTTGTAGTATCGAGACCCTACAATCCTTATATGTGATTAGTCTATGTGGAGAAACCCTTAGAGATGGGAATTCTACTTCTATGGGTAAGACTACCTTTTCTCCATATACTAGAGAAAATGGTGTTACCCTAGTAGGCATTCTGATGCTCATTCTGTAGGCCCATAGTGTAGGATTTATCTACAGATGCCAATCCTTTCTAGACTTTTTCATGGTGTGATGTAGGATCTTCAAAAGATTCTTGTTGGAGACCTCAATCTTACCATTTCCTTATGGGTAGTAGATTGAAGAACACAGTTTCTTGATTTTGAACTTATCATAGAGTTCATCTATATTACTGTTCTTAAACTTGCCTCCATTATTGGTTATAATGGATGAAGAAATACCATATCAACAGATGACATGGTTCAAAATGAATAAGGCCACTTTTTTTCAAGTTTCTTTGGTGAGTAGGACTTCTTTAATAAAATTTGTGAAGTATTCAGTGACCGTTATGATGAACTTGTGTCTGTTCAAAGAGGATGAATATATCTATCTGGTTAGGTCAAATGCCCATTGCTAGAAGGGCGAGTGTGTGATAAAAGGAATGAGATCCCTGGCTGGAGCATCGATAAGATTTATATGCATCTGGAATTTATTACATGTCTTGGAATATTAGATGGCCTCCTGCTCCATGTATGGCCAATAGTAACCCACTCTTAGCCATTTTTGAGCTAGAGTCCAGCCATTAGAATGAGAACTAAAAACACCTCTGTGGACCTCAGCTAATGTACATTTGGAATCCTCCTTTTCTAGACACCTAAGAAATGCACCATCTATTCCTTGTTTATATAAGTAATTCTCTATCATAACATATCGTGAGGCATTGTGGATTAGGTGTTTCTTTTCACTACGGGTGAGCACATCAGGAATGACTTGATGGTGTAGGTAGGCATAAATATGTTGATAGTGGGATGAATCCTATTATATGATAGAATAGATCATATGGGAGTCATGGGATTTATAAGTGGGGAAAATAAGCTCTTCCACTAGGAACTCATAGCAAAATTATTCTTCTTGTTTCTTTGAGGAAGCCAGTGTATCCATTGCATCAGCCGATCTATTTTGTGTCCTCAGGATTTTCTGGAATGCAATGAAGGTAAAATATTTCTTGAAATCATCAACCATTTTATTTTAAGGCATGAGTTTATCATCCTTCATCTTATAAATGTCATTGATTTGGTTGATCACCAGCTGGGATTCACCATGAATGTGTAACTCGGAGATGTTCCATTCAAGAGCCAGTTTGATTCCATTCACCAAGGCTTCATATTTGGCTATGTTGTTTGTACAAGGGAACATGATCTTGCATGCCTTTGGGATAGAATAAATCTAAGGAATTATGAACAACACACCTACACCTAAACACCATTGTGTGAAAGAACCCTCAAAGAATATTTTCTAGGATATGTGAGTTATGTGCAAAATGGATCCATCTAGAAATTCAACATTGATGGGTTGATCATCCTATAATGGAGCTTCATCCAGTTGATCTATGATAGCTTTCCCTTTTATGACTTTTCATCTGACATATTCAATGTCAAACTCACTGAGTAGCATAACCCATTCAGCTAACCTTCCTGTTAAGGTGGATTTTCTAAAGAGATACTTCAATGGATCAATCATCAAAACCAGTTGTATAGAGTGTGCCAACATGTAATGCCTAAGTTTCTAGGATGTGAACACAACTGCTAGGAAATATTTCTCCATGATTTAATATTTCATCTCATATGAGAGCAAGTTTCTACTGATGTAGTAGATGGCTCATTCTTTCTTGTTCTCATCTTCTTGTGCAAGGAGTGCCCCGAGTGATGTTGTGGTGGCTGAGATGTACAAGATCAATGGTTTCCCTTATGTGGGAGGTATCAAAATAGACATATTTTCCAAGTACTCTTTGATCTGATTGAATTTCTTGTTGCATTCCTCATCCCATTGATAAGTTACTCTCTTGTGTAAAGTTTTGGTAAATGGTTGTGCATTATCAGCCAGCTGTGAGATGAACCTCTTGATAGATTGAATCCTTCCTTGTAGTGTTCACATCTGACTAATGTTCTTGGGTGTTGGAATATCCACTATTTCCTATATTTTTTCAAGGTCTACCTCGATTCCTTTTGCTGAGATGATGTATTCCAACAGTTTACCAAATGTTATGCCAAATGCGCATTTCTTTGGATTTAACCTAAGCCTGAACTGTTCCATCTCGTCTAGAATTTTACCCAATCTTATAGATGTGTGGATATTTTTGTTGGAAATTTGACACTCAGGGTCTATATGAATAATTTTGTGTTGTCATTACGGAAACAAAGTCATGAATTTTTGATAAGTAGTTCACAAACTTTGAAGATCAAAATCATATAGAAAACAAAATAGAACATAAATATATAGTTGATCAATGCACCAACGCACATGCGTACGATTGAGTCAGACTATGTGCCTTTTTAATTAAGCTCTATGATATTTTATTAAGCTTAGTCTATACACACATGGTAAGATATGACAGTACGAAGAAGTTACAACAAGTTTAAGTGCCACTAGCAGTTCAGAAAACAGAGCATGAAGCCGACTTCAGATTTTGATTAGCGCATAATATTTTTTTTTTAATGGCCATGCGCTTATTGTAATATGTTTGTAATTATGCCTTTAAAATTGATGTAAACATGCTTAAGCTAATTCATTTGGAAGTGTTGTGTATGTTGATTTTGGGCCGACTAAGGTCTTGTTTTTGGCCGCGTCTATTCAGGCATGTATATATACTTAACATGCAATTTTGTATTAAGTGTGAGAGTGGAAAATATGAAAAAAAGATATCCAGAAGAATAGTGTAAAAAAATTAGTAGAAGATAGAGCTCTTTGAGAGATTAGAGTATTAGCACATAAATGGAATTGATCAGACAACAGTGTCATAACAATAGTTCATCTTTTGATATAGTGTATATCTATTATCTCAAGGTAGTAGCCTTCATCCTATTGGGCACTGAGCTCTGGTAGTGAGCCATTCACCTTTAACAAGGTTTTGTAAAGACTCCTAATAGGGTCATTATACTTGAATTGTAAATACTTCTCCTAACAGGGCAAAGGAACTCTAACAAGTTCATAATACTAGTACAATAATTTATGGGTACTAATTCCCACTGGGGTTTTCCTCTGATCAAGGTTTCCCCATAAACATATCTTGTGTTATGTGTTATTGTGTTATGCTTCATTTTTTATCTATTTGATTTAAGTTTCAAGTTTCTGAAATAAAGATAATTGACAAACATTGATTCACCCCCCCTCTCAGTGTTTCTAACAATTGGTATCAAAGCTCTGGTCTGCCGAAAGAAAGTTTAACCACTTGAGGAGATCATGGATTCAACAGAAGTGAAACATATGAAAAAGAATCTTGAAGCAGCCCTTGATGATATTGACAGATCTAAAAAAGAAAATGAAGAACTTAAACTAAAAGTTGATGGCTCCCAAATGCTTATCAAAAAATTAAGAAAAGATCTGAAAGATTGCTCTACGAATGATTTGGGAAAAATGGTCAAAAAGATGAATGAAGAAAATAGGTCTTTGAAGGACAAGATTGAATATCTGAATGAATGGCTAATAGATAGCCTAACAACTATTGAAGAAAAGACCAAATAAAGTAAACAATTAGATGAAGAACTTATGCAAGCAAATATGAAGATCTTAGAGTTGGAAAACATCAAGAAAAAGATAGAATCTAAATTGACAGAAGCAAAGAATCATATTGAAAAAATACACACAAGTTCTGATCTAATTCAATCAAAACTTTATGCACAAAAGTTAAGAGGAGATACTACTAGTGTTGGATATAGTGTAGCACAAACTGAAACCAATACAATACAAGAATGTAAGAAAGCACAAGAAAAATCTACAAAAGTAAAGGCTACTGAGAATCTTGTAGAAGCTAGAGCATAATCATCTAAAGATGAACACAAGATAGTTAACCAAACTTGTTATGCCTATAACAAGCATATACATTTGGAAAGAGATTGTAAATAGGTAAGACCATTCAATGAATATTGTTATTCTTGTAATAAATTTGGTCATAGGGCTATACATTGCAGAACTAGTCAAAGAAATCAATCACAACAGAACCAAAGAAATACAAATCAATACAATCTGAGAAATCAACCTCAGAGAAACTATCAGAACATTACATGTCATATATGTAATTATAACGGACACACACCCAAGTAGTGTAGCATGATAAACAATATCAATAGAATTTGAATCATTTGTCACTCATGTAACAAATTTGGACATATCTCAAGGTTTTGGAGATCCAGAACACAAAGACAAGAAAAACCTAAAGGATCATTATTTGAAGAATCTAGAGAAGTCAAGTTTGTAAAAGCTACAGAAGATTCATGTAAAAGATGGGTTGAAGTAAATAAAGATGATGATGTTAAAAATGTATTACATGCATCCATAGTGGACACAACTTCTACTTCTGGTTAGATGACCCTCATGGTCATAGGGGGAGCTATTTAAGCTCTAAACCCCTGTGTGGCTGGTATACTCACCTCTGAGTATGCACCTATGGACTCATGTATTTGGTCACAAGTTGAGATAGTATGCATGGATGCACAACTTATACTTTGACAAAAACAAAGATATAAACTATCAGTGGAAACCACGTTATGGAAACAAGCATTAAATGCAGTAACTTATATATAAGTCATTAAAAGATCTTATATCTTCACTTTGCATTCAAGATTGAGCATTCAGAGAGCACATGAGAAGTTAGCAAAATGAGTTGCAGTTGAAATAGAACCCTAGTACGAACACATCATTTCAAAACTCCAGTGAAACCCTACTTAAGAAATCAACAAGTAAGTATGGCAACCCCTGTAGTTTTTTACATCACTGAAAGGAAGAGATTCATGTTTAAAAAGCATCCATTCAAGTCAGTGCTAGATGATGTAGAAAGGGCATTCTCCAAGACTCTATTAGGAGTCATGCATGTAGAGGATATATGTGCTTACATCTACTATAAGAAGGAGTGTGTGGGTGACAACATCATAACAATGCTCATGGCATCAATGATGAAACCTGACTACTCATTCAAGGATGAATTCTCACATATCACTGATAACCCTATTTTTGAGTATACAAATGCGCATGAGTTCTATGAACTAGAATGGGTTAAAATTATACTCAGTAGGATTCATGATGATCTATTTTGGATTGGTGAAGTTCCTAGCTGCATTAATACTAACCTCATTCATGAAATGACCAGAATCTCTAAGGTTGGACCTGTTCTTCCCACTAGAAAGGATGTCAAGAAATAGGTTGAGAAGGCATGCTTATCTAGAAGTGATAGGCACGGGATGACTATTGATCCCATTATGGAGAAAGACATCAAACTTATCACCATGATAATTGGCTACAAGTTTTAGCATGCAAGCAGACTCAATAGTGTATCCGCAACTACAGTTCTGGTAGCAATAAGGATGGCAAGAAATAATACTCAATATAATCTTTGTGAGATATTTCACGCTCAACTAATTGAGAACATCAAAGCTATCAAGCATGACAGAAGCAAAATATTCAGATTTGGCTCATTGATTATCTATTTATACTTCCACATTGTTGGTAAGGTCTCTAATCTGTACTTAGACAAGAGAAAACCTACTTTGTCTCAAATTTCATTAAAAGCTACATCATAAAGTAGTGTAAAGGACTCCATGGATATGGAGATCAAGACATTTAGAATCAAGATGCAGAAGAGGTTTAAAATACCAGAGAAGATAGTTGAAAAATACAAGGACATCATATGCTTCATGGTGGAAACTTACTATACTTGCATGGAAGCTGTTGAGCCAAGAACCAAATGGATTCACCCACTTGGTTATGAAGTAGAACATGTTTTGGAAGGATATGCACAAGTAATTTTATCTGAGCCTAAAGATCCAAAAGATCCTAGATGGGGCACATACAGAGAGAAGACAAATCAAGTTAATTATGTCTTATACAGTGTAGATAATAAGAGGAAGGCATCAAGGATTACATCCAACATCCTAGAAGTTCATGGTGTCACCCAAGAAGACCTAGATAAAGCTAGGGAAGCTAAAATTGCAAGAGAACTTAAGAAAACACTTGCAAAAGTCAAAATAGAGAAATTAGATGATATCCACAAGAAGAAAAAGAAGAATTCTGATGAGAGTACATCTGCACTCTCTACTACTATTGACCTGGAATCCTCTTCACCTTCGGTACCAAGAAAATTGACTAGAAGAAGGAAGCAAGTTCCCACAAGCCACCCATCCTCAAGGAAAACACAAAGCAAAGTAAAGAATACTCAAGCCCCTCGTGAGGTAGGATTCAAACCTAGTCTTGAGATCTTAAGGAACAAAATCATTAATGAAGGAAGACTAGATTCAATTACAAATGTCTATGACAAGTACCAAGAGAGAGATAAATCAAAAATACATTCTATGATTATCTCTCATATGATTAATTTTAAAAGGTCACTTTTGGAACTCAAGACAATCATTCCAAGAAAATTATGGAACATGCTAGACTTATTGAAAATGGAAAATAAATTCAAGCTAGGAACAAATTAATCCAATTGAGTAAGGAAAAAGGAAGATTATCATGAATCAAACTAAACCTTAGAGCATACACCAAAATGAAACAAAAAAGGAGACAAGAAGTTTTTGAAGGGGGAAAAGCATAAAAAAACCCCCGTGAATTATGAATGGGAAAAATAGCCAAAGAGAGAGAGAGAGAGTTAGAGAGCTTCAGCTCATACAATATTTTGAAGAAAGAGAGAGAGAGAGAAGAAGTGTCATGTGTAAGGAGAAAGGAGAAATATCTCTATAAGTAGAGATGAGAGAAGGAGTTCAAAATGTAACTCCCATGAGAATGAATGCCACCATTCATAAGTGTGTGAGGCCAAGCGTGAGATTCCTCATAAGGCGGAATAAACTAAAATACAAATTACAATAAATATTTGTCCTCACTTATTCTAATAGAGGACAAAATAGAATGAAGTGGAAAGAAGACAAAAAGAAATACATTAGGATACCTTGACTTATATCCTAATATATTAGAACAAGAAAAGAAGAAAAGATCTAACCTTGGTTTATAAATACACCAAGGAAAGATTACAACTTCTAACACCCCCCTTTAATCTTTACTTGGG
>MU226531.1:4962675-5007989 GCA_018584345.1 Thuja plicata
AGGAGAAATATCTCTATAAGTAGAGATGAGAGAAGGAGTTCAAAATGTAACTCCCATGAGAATGAATTCCACCATTCATAAGTGTGTGAGGCCAAGTGTGAGATTCCTCATAAGGAGGAATAAACTAGAATAAAAATTACAATAAATATTTGTCCTCACTTATTCTAATAGAGGACAAAATAGAATGAAGTGGAAAGAAGAAAAAAAAAAATATATTAGGATACCTTGACTTATATCCTAATATATTAGAACAAGAAAAGAAGAAAAGATCTAACCTTGGTTTATAAATACACCAAGGAAAGATTACAACTTCTAACATCTTGAGATCTTAAGGAACAAAATCATTAATGAAGGAAGACTAGATTCAATTACAAATGTCTATGACAAGTACCAAGAGAGAGATAAATAAGAAATACATTCTATGATTATCTCTCATATGATTAAGTTTAAAAGGTCACTTTTGGAATTCAAGACAATCATTCCAGAAAAATTATGGAACATGCTAGACTTATTGAAAATTAAAGCAATAGAAGAAGATATGAGGATTAGAGAGGAAACATTAGATAATCTTCTCCCTGTTTTCTCACATGATGAGAAAGCAATATTGTTAGATTTGGTAAAACCTCATCTAAGAACCAAAACAAGAACTCTTCACATTATGAACAAAGAGTATGAGTTGGTTGGTAAAGAGACTGAAAAAGCATTTGAGCAAGTGTTTTTGGATAGACACATGTATCCATCAACGACGCCTACAGAAATAGTGACTCCAATTCCTTCCAAACAAGAAAAAGAACCAAAGATTCTTAATGTGCCTATGATAGGTCCACAGGATTCTGCACCCAAAGTTCCATCACCCTCTGACACAGTCAAAAATTTAGATGAAACCATTGTGATCAATGATGTTAAGATAACAATGATAGCTTCAGATAATGACCTGAACAAATTTGAAAAATCATTTGTCAACACTGAAGAAGAAGAGAAGGTATGTATTGATAATACTCCCTTGCAACAAGATGAAGTTATTTTTGAAGATTCAATAGATTTGAATAATGAGGAAGATATTCAATCCAATGAACCACCCTCTATGGAGATCCTAGTGAAAAGTGAATGCATGGATGTTAGTCAAAATTCTATATTCATTCCATCTATCAAACAATCAATATCATTGTTTTCAAGTTTGACCCCTGACTCAACAAACCTAGATGCATGGGGAGAAGAAGACTTGATCAAAATTAGTGTACTAGCCATGGAGAAATCCAAAGAGAAACAAGTTATGATAAATCCTCTCTTCTTGAATCAGTAAACATTTTGAATAACCTAGTTCCAACAGAGAAGAAATTGACAAATATTCAATCAGTTGATGATGTTGATAGCATCTTGATAAGCTTCAAAGCAAACTTCACAAGTCTAGTAGATCCAGCTACTAAAACTGCAGAGGATAAGTACAAAAAGGGAATATTGGATGAACTGATCAAGAACTTCTCATTAGATCTCAACTCATTAAAGTTTGGTCAAATAATTCTGAAAGAGTTAGCAGCAAAAGGCAGGAAGGTGATAGCTAACTGTATGGATAGAGGAAAATTCACTTCTGAGCACATCAAGAAGATTGAGGAAGTAGACATCTTGGTTGAAAACATAAGGAAATCAGTTGAAACATCCTCCCAAGGCATCAATATCTACAACAACATCTATCAAGGGCAGATAGACAAGATTGAAAAAGCCAAGATAGAGATCACCAAGATAAGGACCAGGCAAACCCAACTGATAAATGCACTTGTACCCTCCTTAGCTGTATTAAATGAGAACATCAAACATATTGATGCAACTATTGTCACATGTGATCAAGGCCCCTGCATGGATCTGACAAAAATGGAGAATCTCACATATGCATTATGCGCCCATCTTCAGACTGTTGATGCACTCAAATGATTTTGGCAGTAAGAAATCAAGAACCTTCAGATTGCATACCTAGATGTGTACTCAGAGTAAGTACTTAGGGAATTAATTTTTTGGCACCTTTGTCATTAATGTCAAAGGGGGAGTAGAGTATATAAAGGAGTATGATGTATAGTAAACTTATAGTTTTTGTTGTTAAGTCAAAGTTTAAAGTAACTTGGAAACATTCCTTTGTTTCCATTAATGACAAAGGGGGAGATTGTTGGAAATTTGACACTCAGGGTCTATATGACTAATTTTGTGTTGTCATTATGGAAACAAATTCATATGAAGTTTTGACAAGTAGTTCACAAACTTTGAAGATCAAAATTTGGTTAAGTATAGAAAACATAACAAAACAGAAATATACAGTTGATCAATGCACTAGCGCATGTGCGTATGATTGAGTTAGACTATGTGCCTTTATACTTAATCTCTATGATATTTTATTAATCTTATTCTATACACACATGGTAATATATGATAGTACAAAGAAGTTACAACAAGTTCAAGTGCCACTAGCAGTTCAGAAAACATAGCATAAAGCCGACTTCAGATTTTGATTAGCGTATAATATTTTGTTTTGTAATGGCCATGCACCTGTTCTAATTTGTTTGTAATTATGCCTTTAAAACTCATACAAATACACTTAAGCCAATTCATTTGTAAGTGTTGTGTATGTTGATTTTGGGTTGACTAAGGTCTTGTTTTTGGCCGCATCTATTCAGGCATGTATATATATACTTAATATGCAATTTTGTATTAAGTGTGAGAGTGGAAAATATGCAGAAAAGATATCTAGAAGATAAGTAAAAAAACATTAGTATGAGATAGAGCTCTTTGAGAGATTAGAGCATTAGCGCATAAATGGAATTGATCAGACAATAGTGTCATAACAACAGTTCATATTTTGATATAGTGTATATCTATTATGTGAAGGTTGTAGCCTTCATCCAATTAGGTAGTGAGCTCTGGTAGTGATCCATTCACCTTTAACAGGGTTTTTTAAAGACTCCTAACAGGGTCATTGTACTTGAATTGTAAAGACTACTCCTAATAGGGAAAAGGAACTCTAACAAGTTCATAAGACTAGTACAATCATTTGTGGGTACTAATTCCCACCAGGGTTTTCCTCTAATCAAGGTTTCCCCATAAACATATCTTGTGTTATGTGTTATTGTGGTATGCTTCATTTTTTATCTATTTGATTTAAGTTTCAATTTGTTGAAATAAAAATAATTGACAAACACTGATTCACCCTCCCTCTCAGTTTTTCTAACAATTTTCATGGTCTTTATAATAGTATCATCTACATAATCCTCCATGTTTTTGTGCATAATATCATGGAAGATTATCGTTATAGCTCTTTGATAGGTATCCCTTGTGGTTTTCAATTCAAAGGGCATGAAATTCCAGTAGAAGATCCCCCAAGCACATGTGAATGCAATATTTTCTTGATCCTCAGGAACAATGTTGATCTAATTATATCCTGAGAAGCCATCCATTAGGGAGTACACCTTGCACCTATCTATCATATCAACAATCATGTCAATATTGGGCAGAGGAAATTCATCCTTTAGACATGCTTTCTAGAGATCTCTGAATTCAGTGCACACCCAAATGGAATTGTCTGATTTTGACATAGGAACAATGTTCAAGATCCATTCCATGTAATCAATGGCTTTGATGAACCCAACAGTGAGCAACTTTTCCTGTTCTACTTTCACTAACAAAGCACAGTGAGGATGCATCTTTTTGAGTTTTTGCTTGATTGGTTTGCCTCTAGGGGAAATTGAAAGATGGTGCATTATCAAAAATGGATCCAATCCTAGCATATCCAAGTAAGTCCATGCAAAATTGATTTTCTTCTCTTTAAAGAATTTAGTGAATTCTTTTAGCTCTTCTGATGATAAGGATTGTGCCAAGTGGATGATATGTGGATGTTCCTCGGTTCCAATGTTCACAGGTTGTGTTGGCTCAATCAACACTACTCACCACTCTTGAAAGTGACTACGTAGGACATCAAGTACCCCACCCTTTGGCATGTAAGAGAGATTTTCACCATTGGATGCATCTTTTCTTTTTACTATTTTGTGTTCTGAAATAACCGCAATTTGCTTTTCATCTTCAGAATGTTTGTTTATTTTCATTTTGATTTTATGACTGAGGTCCTTGATATTTTCTTCAATCATGTTCATGCTTGGTTCACTGGTGGAAGAGGTGACCAATTCAACATCATTGAGGTAACAAGATAATGCATACTCATTGGGAAATGTGGGCATGTTCATGGGTTGTTCTTGTAAGCTCCATTTAATGGTTGAAAAAAGGCTATGTAGTCAATAATTATAAGCACCTTGCATGACCAACCCATTTTACCACTAGTAAAACTTACGACCAATGTACGATGCTAACAATTGAAAAAATGATGGCAATGCTATATAAGTGATGCCATAATTTTCAAAAACAATGGGGTGTTGGTCGGTATACCGACGACTAGAGGTCGATCGATTGGTCGCTTATATAACTTTCTCGTCGATTACAAAATCAACTAAAGTCGAAATATCCATGACCAAATTTTTTTTAAATAATTTTTTATGTGCTTATATTTTGTTCTGTCATGATATTGGTAAGGATATGTTAAGCAGATATAACTAGCAATCACACCTTGGTGTGCAATGGGTACACCAAAGATATATGCACCTCTCTCCAGCTCTCTCTATAACTCTACCTACCTCTCTATAATCTAAGATCTTAGGTCAATGGATCATTATTACATATACAAATATATGTCTACATAGATAGATGTATACATGTGTGTAAAGGATCATAAAGTGTATGAATGTCATTAACACAAATTGAGTACGTGAAGTGTAAGTTGGACCTAAGTTAATAGAATCTATGTGTGTGTGTGTGTATCTACGTGCACATGCAACCTTATGCATCCTGAGATTGACATTATTATTATTAGTAATGTATTATTTTATTGTTGGCCTCATCCAACTCTTGATTAATTTATAATTAATCACACTTTGGCAAGGAATATATTCTTGGGTGGCAATGTAACTGTTCTTGCCACCCGAAATCAAGGATTTACTTCCTTTTTGTTTGAGCATTCTTGGTTATTTCTTATTGGCTCATTTTGGATTATCATGAGTCATTCATTCATGTGACTGATAATAAGCTCTCTACATTTTATTCATGTCTTGGAAACTATCTCCATCATCTATTGATATGTGAATGTTGGGGTAGTGTTGTTACTAAGGGGATATTAGATTCAACATGGAAATAATATTGAGCTATTGAAATTAGGTCTCCCTCAATCATAAACAAACCAGGCATGATTTCCTTCATTGATATTAGCTTCTATAATGATTACTAGTCTCGTGTATGCTACAAGATTCCTTCTATGGGATTCAAATTATCTTTTGTCATTTAGACTTATCAAAATTTGGTGCATTCAACTTATTTATATCTTCTTTATTGATTTATTTTGATGATAACCACCTAGAAGAGATTCAACACGCAAAAACATATAAATGAGAATTTACAAAAAAAATACAATAAATTACTGAAAAAGTAAAACAAGTCGCAAATATAATATCTATGCAATAAATCTAACAAATAACGCTTCTAACCTCATGTATTTTCCAAGATCATATATAACTTGTTTGACACTGTTGTCGAAGTGGTGTGGGAGAGATAGAGGTAGAACGTACTACAATACTTATAAAATGATCTTTTCAATATTTTAGAAAATAATATAATGAAAACTACACATAGTATATAAATATATAGAGAATACATAATAACATGAATTACCTTAATAAAGGTATGTCAATCATGTGTTTTCATCCCTGGCCCAAATTCACTTTTCTTTGATATGAGATTGTTTATGTTTACAACAAATCCTATGAGAAATAAATTTTTTTGTATGAATTCTTTTATAGCATTGCTTTGCTGCTCTGATAATAACCAAGGAAGGGCACTTATATCAATATAGTCTCCATTGTTATTTGATCGAATGAAATTTTTCAATTCATGGTTGGAATCTTCAATGCCACTACAAATTTTGACAATTTTTTCTTTACCATGGCTTCCGTCCAATAATTTCCATAATGTCTACCTTATATTCTTTCCAATATGTATAGAATCAAACAAATGCATGATTGGGAGGTGCTCTAGTAAAACAACCTACTAAGTTGTCTAGGATAATTTTTAGTCCTTTTGGAAGTTGGTTATTGACATCTTGATGACCTTCACGAGCATCAATTACATCATCAGTTAACAAAAAAAAATATCAAAATATAAATTTAAAGAAAAAACCATCAGATTGAATGACATTACCTCGACGATTTATTCGATTGTATTCCAAATTCCATAGGCGAGGTGTCATTGTTTGTGGCTTTGATGTAGTCTCTTCTTTCCCATTGAAAATATGTTTTTCGGTAATTTTATACTTATGATTTCTGTGGAGAAAGTGTCTAGACTTGTTGAACATATGCTTTCCTAAACTTTTTGAATGACGATATTTCATCTTCGAAACACAAACTAGACATGCAAATTTTCCCTTTGTCTGAAGATCTACAAGATCGTGTATAATTGGATTAAATATGTTGATTTTGATAATTACTATTATCATGCACAAACTTAGACATACACCAAAAATGTGTTAGCACTATAACATACAATTAATATGTGTTAACAATATAACGTACCACAAAAATGTGTTCACCCAGGGGCATCATGTATTTTCCATACAAGCATTGCATGGAATTGAAACTGTCTCTATCCTACTGGTCTAGAGATGTCATACATAGTGAGCCCATTCCATAAATCTAACAAATGGTCAATAAGGGGCTCAATATATACATTCATATCTTTAACTTAGTACTTACCTAGTTGAATGAGCATAAACATTGCATAATTATTATGGTCATTTTGATGCGATATTTATAAATAAATTTAGATGACTATTAAATGAAAAAATACCTAGAACAATAATTTCCAACTTTATGTGATCCCTCTTTATGGACATCCAAGGAGGAATTTTATTGTTGATAAGAAAAATAGGCCACACACAGTAAATAGATCTCATCTCTCCAAATGTATTGACACTGTCTGCTACCAATAAAAGCTTGAGATTATGAGGTTCTTCTTTAAAGTGTGGCCAAGTTTCCTCTATGTCCTTAAATGCAGAACCATCCTCAGGCATTCACATAATGTCATCTTGACTTCTATTGTGTGCAAGGTAATTCATAAATTGTGCCAAGGTAGTGCACATGAATAATCGTTGTAGACGTGGAATAATGGGAATATACTAGAGAACCTTGCGAGGCACCTTTTTTTTTATTTGATCTGTTCAATATATACTAATATGACAATCAGGGTATTCTATTGTAAATTCATGTTGTTTATGATATATAATATGATCATTGTGACATGCATGTATTGTTTGATACTCCATCCCAATATCTTTCATAATGACAGATAATTCTCAATACAAGCGAGGTAGAATGTTTGATGGTGGTAACAAAAAATCACCTATAAACCTATGGAAAAAAATATAATTAATGGTACATGATTCACCATTTGTTAACAATAAGGAAATTATGACTAAAATATGTGAAACAAGATGACATATATGACATACCTTAACATTCGTGAGAAAAGTGGAGTCCAGACTAGAGGACAATAGAAAGCGGACACAGGAACTCCAAAAAAAGAAAGAGGAAGGACATCTCAAAAAGTTCAGAGGGAACTAGAAGTGAAACAAAATATTACTGAGGGTAAACAACTTACCATCGATCATGTTTGGTTCCCAACCTTTAAATGAAAATCATATCTTGGAATATTCGAGAACTTAATGGTTCTCATAAGAAATATGTAGTTAGGAACTTAGTGAGAGATTCTAAGCTTGATATTTTAATGATTCAAGAATCTAAGATGTCAAAAGAGAAGGTTGAAAACTTAAACCTGATTAAAAAATGTGGAAGCATAGGTTGTAGCTCGGAAGGAGCCTCTGGAGGGATGGCTATCTTTTGGAACATTGTTAGTTTTAATTGTCAATTGTTGTTAGAAGACAAGCATTTCTTAGCTGTGAAAGTTAGTAGCTTGAAGGACAATTTCTCTTGGGTTCTTATTAATGCATATGATTCTAACATAAAAGCTAGTAGACAAAAACTCTGGACTAAACTTCATGAAGTCAGGGAAACCAGAACAGAGGATCACTGGATGATAACGGGAGAATTTAACACCCTTCTAAAGGAAGAAGATAAAATGGGAGGTAATATTACCCAAGTGGAAAGTAGAATGGATCTGATGGACTTTATAAGTAATGAAGGTTTGCTAGATGTTGATTCAGAAGGTATAAACTATACCTGGTCGAATAGAAGAGTTGGGGCTAACTTAATTCAAGTCAAATTAGATAGGGTGCTTATCACCCTGGACTGGTTCACAAAGTTCTCTTGCTCATTATCTTCTATGTCCAGAATTGGTTTGAACCACTTTCCTATTTCTTTTACTGCCAGTCCTCTCTCTGGAAAAAGAAATGCCCCCTTTAGATTTGAGAAGATGTGGCTGGCCCACCCTAATCTGGAAAATAAAATTAGAGACTAGTGGAACATCAAAGTGGATGGTATAGCGATGTTTAAAGTGGCTAAGAAATTGGAAAATGTTAAATCTAAAGTTAGGAAGTGGAACAAGAATGTATATGGGGATATTTTCTAGCTCAAAAGAAAAATTCAAATGGATCTCAAAGAAACTCAGGATGAAATTCAAAGAATGGGTCTGTTTGAAGATATCAAAAATAAGGAGAACATTCTTCTTGCTGATTACCATAACATAATCACCAAGGAAGAAATTTTTTGGAGGCAGAGATCTAGAGCCCTTTGGCTGATTATGGAGATAAAAATAACAGATTTTTTCATCTCACTACTCTGAAACATAAGGCCATAAACAAAATTCACTTTCTCTCCTCCTCCAGAGGGATTATCACTAAAGAAGAAGAAATAAGGGAAGAAATGAAGGGTTACTTTTCTACTTTATTAACCAAGGAACCTAATATGAACTTGGAGGATCAGATAAAGTTGCTTGATTCGATTCCTAAGAAGCTGGATAATAAGGATAATGACAGTCTTAAGGCCATTCCCAAAGATGAAGAAATAAAAAAGGTGGTTTTCTCTTTTCAAGGAGAAAAATCTCCAGGATCGGATGACTTTTAGATGTTCTTCTTCCAAAAATTTTGGAACATCATAGGGATAGATGTGTGCTCCACTGTTAAGGAAATTTTTGGCAAAAAATCCCTGCTTAAAGAGTTCAATTCTACCTTCTTAGTGTTGATCCCCAAGAAACCTGGAGCCAATACTGTAGATGGTTTTAGGTCCATCATCCTTTGTAAATCTTTGTATAAAATTATGTCAAAGGTGATGACTTCTAGGATCCTTTCTTTCTTACCCTCTATTATTTCCCCCTAGAAAAATGGGTTTGTTCCAGGGAGGCAGATTCTGGATTCAATTATTGTGGTTCATGAGAATATTCACTCTTTAGAAGTTTCTAAGAAACAAGGTTTCTTGATGAAGCTTGATCTATCTAAAGCTTATGACAGAGTTGACTGGGATTTTCTTCCAAAAGTCCTTTGGGATTTTGGATTTGATGATATGGTGATTAGATTGATAATGTAGCTAGTTACTATGGTGTCTTCTTCTGTTATTGTCAATGGGGGTTCCTTAAAGTTTTCCACCCCTCTAGAGGTTTGAGGCAAGGAGACCCTATTTCTCCTATCCTTTTTGCTATAATGGCTGAAAGTCTCAGGAGATACTTAAATAGTTTGGTTTTAAAAGGGCAGATTGTTGGTCTTCAACCTTCTTCTTCAATACATAAATATTCTCATAACAATTTGTTGATGATACAATCTTGATGGGGGAGGCATCTATCAAAGAAGAAAGGAATATAAAGTCGGCCTTGAACATCTATACTAAGGCTTCAGGTCAATTCATAAACTAGGAGAAAAGTTCCCTATTTTTCAGTAACACTCCTATTGGTAGACAAAAAAAGATATCATCTATCCTTGGCTGTAAGATTTGAAGTATTCCAGCCCCTATTTGGTCTTCCTTTATGTTTGAAACCTGAGATCTCTTTTTGGAATGAAATTCTAGACAGATTCCACAACAAATTGGATGGTTGGAAAGGGGTTGTTTTGAGTCAAGCTGGAAAAGTATAGCTGCTGAAGGCAACTCTCCAAAATCTCCCAGTATACACCCTTAGCCTCTTCAAAATCCCTCAAAAGTTTTCTGATTTGATAGAGAAAATCCAAAAGAGATTCCTTTGGTCTGGGGTTGAGGAGAAGAAGATATTTAGTCTTGTTTCTTGGGAAAAGGTTTGTAAACCTATGAAATATGGTGGTCTGGGTATAAGAAGTATCAGAAACACTAATAAGGCCCTTCTGACTAAACAGTACTAGAGAATATTTGAAGAAAACAAGGAATGGAATCTAATACTAAAAAGTAAATACCATCTTATCTCCCTAGAGGACACTTTAAATTCCCATGAGGATACCCATGGTTCCTAAATCTGGAATAGTATTTGTAAAGGGAAGAATCTAGCTAGAAAAGGTGCTAGATGGAAACTAGGAGATGGGAGGAAGATAAGTTTATGGGATGATATTTGGTTGAAGGAAAAAACCCTTAATGATAATCAGGAGTGGTCCAATGTTATTTAGGCCTATAAAGAAACTATAGGAGAGAAGGTGTCTAATTATTGGAGAAATGAGAGTTGGGTTGATTTAAGACACATAGACGAGAATCTTAAGTCTGTGAACACGCAACTTAACAATTGGTTCCTAAGAGAGAATATTCATGATCATCTTATTTGGGGTTGAGAAGCTAATAGGAGGTTCTCTGTATCCTCAACCTCTGCCCTCCTCTCTTCTCAGGAAGAAAGCCCATTTTTCTCCCAGGTATGGAATCAAAATCTTATACCTAAAATTAACATGTTTTCCGAGTTGCTTGTTCAATATAGAATCCTTACACTGGATAATCTTAGATAAAGAGGTTTTTATATGCCCAATAGATGTTTTTTTTCTATGTTGAAGAGGAAAATTGTAACCACTTAATGATTCATTGCTCCTATACTACAAATGTGTGGGATTCAATCTTAAAAAAGAACATGGAATGGGTGAAACCTCAAAGCATCGAAGATTTTGTTAAACAATGGTATTTCCCCTTCCCAGGAAAATAAATAAAGATACTTTGGAGTTTGATTCTCCCTCACTTCACTTGGAGAATCTAGAAAGAGTGAAATAATAGGGTTTTTTGAGATAAGCATTCTCCTCATGAGAATGTTGCAAATATGGTTTGCAGAAGCTTAATGGAAAAATTCAGAGGTCCTATTCCTAAAGATCCTCAGACTAGGAACAACTCCTATAATATAAGTGAATTTCTTAAATGGGAGGAAAATAATTAAAAAACTAATAAGATCAAAATCATAGAAAATACTGTCTGGACTGCTCCTCCGAAGGGATGGATTAAGGGAAAATTTGATGGAGCTGCTAAAGGTAATCTTGGGAAGGTTGGGGTGGGTGGGATCATAAGGGATTGAAATGGAAAATGTATAGGATTTATTTCTATTCCTCTTGGGATTCAAATGAATCATGTGGTGGAAGCTCAGGCTTCTCTCCAAGTGGTTAAGCTGGCAAAAGAGCTGGGAGGTTTGAAGCTTTGAATGGAAGGGGATTCATTAAATATAATAAACTGTATTAAAGGCAGGAGTGCCCCCTCATGGACTATAGCCCATATTATTGAAAAAATTAATGCCATCCTCCAAACCTTTCAGGAAAATCATATTTCCCATATTTATCGTGAAGGAAATAAGCCAGTGGATGGTTTGGCTAATGTGGGGACCCACAGTGACATCACCCAAAATTGGATCGGAGAGGAAAATGTTAAAAATGGTATTAGGAGTCTTATCAGTTATGATAGACTAAACTATAGGGAAGGTGTAATTAATATCAATTATGATAAGGACACTTAACATTTTAAGGTGGGATAATTGTCAGATGAGTTACATGAAAATGTCATGATTAAGCATAAACCACACAGATTGTGGGTCATTTTTGGCAACCCTATTTGAAGCAACTAGAACAAAGATGCTTTCAACCTGAAGAGAAAACAAAGATCTTCTGGTAGGATGGGTGGTGGTTTGAAAAAGGAAGAGCCGCTGTACTGTGATAATTGGAGGCAGAAAAAGAAGGTTTGGAAAAATCTAAAACATGGTGGTGTTACCCCCTACATGGAAAGACTACATGGATTTGAAAAAGATATTACCAAGAGTTTTGTAGATGGCTGGGTGAATGGAAAAGTCAATCTAAGTGGTAAGTATTTCTTGCTTACTCTAAGTCTTTTGGGGGAAATTACAGGTCTACCTTCAGAGGTATTGAAGTTTTACAGGGATAATAAAAACATGGGGATGCAAGCCTTTAAACTGTTTCTTAAAAGTGTTGAAGAAGAAGCTCTTATGAACAAAGGGACGTGAGACTATGTGGATATTAAAACAATTGAGAGCATTTGGGCCAAAGTTCTGAAAGTTATGATTGAATACTTCACTCTGGATGGGCGTTACTCAAATATTTATAATTTGCATTTTGTGTTGGTTAACCATTTTAGGCATAAGAAGAAAGTTTCTTTCCCTTATTTCTTGCTTAAATCGCTAAATAACATTATTGTGGAAAATAGGAAGAAGGCTAGAAACCCTATTTTGCATGAAGGATTGATTATGCTTATTGTGGAGTATGCTCGGGATAGGATCCCTGACCTGATACCCAAAGGGTAAAAGGGAAAACGAAAAGAAATAATGAAGATGATAGAGAGGAAAAAACCTAGAAGAGGGATAGGAAAAAGAAGAAGAATAACAGGGAAAGAAGGGAGGACATGGAAGCCTAGATATCATCCCCTAAATGGGAGGAGAAGGATGTAAACATTGAAGACAATGATGATGATCAAGCTAATGAAATGGAAACCTCAGAATTTAAAAGCCAAAACCATGAAAAAGAGGAAAATGAAGAGAATGTAGAAGAGGAAGAAGAAGAGAAAAAAAATATTGAAGGAGGATGGGAGGAGGAGAAGGAAGAAGATAATGCTAAGGAAAAAGATGACCAAAGCAGTGAAAAGGAAAACTCCAGAGATGAGAGGAACACTAGGGCTAGTAAAGATATGAAGACCACTGAAGACCAGAGCAGAGAAAATACAAATTCTAGTGGGAAGCCGATAAGTAGGGTTGAAGGACACAAGGTTACCATGGTGGGTTTGGATTATGATGATCGTATTCAGCAAGTGGTTAACAGTAAAAAGTGTCATGGCATAAATATGGAGAAGTAGATTGTGGATGATATCCAAGAAATGAAACAACACCTAAAGGATATGGAGGATACCATGGAGCCCTTAAAAGTCAGGTTGGAAAAATTGGAAATGAAGTTTTTGATGGAGGTAAATATATAGCAATAACTCGGATGAAAGCCTGTCAGCTAAGATCAAAGCTATTCTAGAGGAGAAGCTGAAAGACATGAATGACAAGATTAGTTATAATGGGCACATAATTAGTGAAGTTCTAAAGCACAGTAATCAGGGACTTTAAGTTTTAGTTATGAACTTGAAGGCTATTTATAATTACTTGGAGAGAAAAATTCTGGAAAATACTACTATCACTATGGATGATGATGCTGGGAGCTCAGGTCTAGGAACTATAACTAGAAGAAGATTTAAATGTACGCTACTTGAAACCCCAAAGGAGATGAAAAACATTAAAGATGCTATCCAAAAGATGGAGGATACGTAGAAAGAGGTTGAGAAGGCCACGATGAACAAAATGTAGCTCCTGGTCTGTTGATGGTAGTTTGCTGGTTGTTGTTCTATTTTTTTGTTTCCAGCTATATTTTTTTGTCTTTTGGTTTCTTAGCTTGTCGGTTGGGGTCTTGCCTTTTGTTTCGTTGTAGGCTTTTGTTGTAAGTCTAGGCTGTTAATGCTTATAATTTTTGAGAATCTTTTGTAAATGGTTTCGGGGTCCATTCAAAACCTATATTTACTTCTATCAAAAACATTTGTGAGATTGCCACATTGGATAAACCTTTCAAAACCTTGAAGTTCACCAATAATAATACAACAAAGAGAAGAGTTGTTTGGGAGACTTTGTATAGGGGCTCATATGCCTTCTCAAGTATAGGTAAATCAAGGTCATCTTCATCATCTTGATCAGTTACGACAGTACTATCATCTTCAATTGTATTCTCTGGCACATGATCAACTGCAACAATAACGTCATCTTCAATTGAGTTATCTGTCATAGGATCATGTTCTTCCATGGAATCATTATCTTCTCCTTGGATATTTACACCTCCATGTTCCTCCACTTGGAAATTCACATTCTTTGAATTATTATGGTCCATAACATGTAACCCAATGTGGTTGACCTATATCAAAATGATGACCTTAAATTAACTATGACCATGATCTCATCATCAATTGATTTCTTATGTATATAAATTGTTAAAAAAATATATTGAAATACTTACCAATGGATTAAAATCAAGTCCCCCTTCAATGTGACCCTGTTGTCTACAATGTTTCTCAATTGTTTTGAGTAGAAGTCTTTGATTCTTTAAGCCCTTGAAATTTTTACAGGGATAATAAAATTTTCCATCACCTTTTCTTTTGAACTTAGACCACAATCTAGAAATTGTCTCCTTATTTTGTTCTGGGTTCATATTGTCAGACATGGTCTTTCTTCATAGGAAAATATTCGGGCTATAATTATACCAAAAATTTGTCTCCCATACTCTAAATTAAAATATTACTGTTGTAATCTGTCAAATATAAATATAATAGCATTTGTACTATCTTATATAAAATCAAGTGTAAATCTATTAAATAGATTTTGACTCCAAAGCATTGTACATTTAATCTAATCATGATTCATATTTGATAGGAATGATAAGAATATTACTTGTTGAATTATATAATCATTCTCTCAAATTTTAAATGGAAACAATCCACTAGGGCATTATTAATACAAACAATCCATCTTGTATAAAATCAAATTATGCAAACAATCCACTAGGGCATTATTAATACATGACCAAATCTCTTCACAAAAATCTATAACTTTGGAATTATAAAATAAGAGTTTAGAGGAAATGTTCTAGTAATTTATAGACCATTCCTATGGTTGGATTGGAATTTATGTATTTTTAGAGAAGGCATATGCATAGGTGAAAAACATGCAGATTTGACCAAGCACTACTGGGAATTTCACCTAGTAACAAATGAACTTGAGATGATTTTCATAATAGTACATCTATTGTTGGGTAAGATCCCAGTAGTACTTAGGAAAATCTACATGTTCATCACTTGTGCATATACCTTCTCTAATCAAATCTTATATACAAGTGAAGGTTGTATATTTTGTATATGTTGTGTGTGTGTGCCCACATGTGTGTGTATGTGTGTGGAAGAAAAATCACCTGACCAATTAAATCAAGGTATGATTCCCCTCTCATAGACAGACCTACAATATCTCTGAAACTGATTGCTTATCCATCATCAACAAGTGAAGAGGAAAAATCACCATCATCGCTGAATTCTCCTACAATAACTCTATTAACATAAGTACAGGTAGAAACCCATTTTTAGATTGTTTATGGTGTGCACCCAAGAGGGGTCTTGGAATTGAGGGATGTTAGTGATATGGAGAAGCCTAGTTATCTTGCAAAATATTTTGTGACAGCGATGAAAGATATTCATGAGCAAGTTCAATCAAGACTGCAGCATATCTCTGTCAAATATAAAGAACATGCTGATAAGAAGAGAAGGGAGTTACATTTATAGGTGGGTGACTTGGTCATGGTCCACTTGAGGAAGGAAAGGATGCCTAAGGATAGATACACTAAGTTGATGGTGAATAAAATTGGCCCATATAAGATCCTTAAGAGATGCGGTTCAAATGCTTATCAAATTGATTGGCCTACCCATATATATTTATCTCCTATTTTTTTATGTTTCCAAACTCTATGATTATAAGGGTACTATCTCTGATGTACTTGTTGGAGGTGAGTCAAGATCTTAGAAAGAGGATTTTTTGAAAGATCTTCCTAAGTTTACTTCATTGGAGATTGACTGCATTTTGGAAACAAGGGTGTTAAAATAGACTAGAAGGAGGACATACTATGAATACCTAGTTCAATGGAAGGATAAACCACTAGAGGATGCTACTTGGATGAAAAAGGAGGCCATTGAGAAAGTTGGATTCAATGTTTTTGATTTCCAACTCAATGGGACTTGAGTTTTTCTATCATGGGTAGCATGGTGCAGGGCACCTAAACCACTGGAGGATGCTACTTGGATGACCAAGGAGGCCATTGAGAAAGCTGGATTCATATTTTTTGCTATCCAACTCTATGGGACTTGAGTTTTTCTATCATGGGTAGCATGGTGCAGGGCACCTAAACCACTGGAGGATGCTACTTGGATGACCAATGAGGCCATTGGGAAAGCTGGATTCACATTCTCTGCTATCCAACTCAATAGGACTTGAGTTTTTCTGTCATGGGTAGCATGGTGCAAGGCACCTAATTCCTCTGTTACATTTTTAATGCTTTGGTTTCAATTGTAATAAGGTATTATTCTTGTAACCATACTATTAGGTGTGTTTTTGGTCCATCGTGTGTGGACAAGGATCTTCTTGTGCATCTATAAACCAGAGGATTCCTTAGTTCGTTGGACATGCTTCTTTATGTGTTTTTATGAATTCTATCTTGTAGGTTTCAAAGGGATTTCTTAGGTATTATTTGGATTTCTTTCATCATTCCTAGGGGTCTTGAGTCATTCCCAACTTAGTGTGATGCAATGATAACAATGTTGTTAGCAATTGACAAAATAAATTGTCAATATTGAAAATGTTGCTCAAGCAACTTTTCAAAAAGTTTCTCAAAATGTTGCAACTCTAATCCCAATGGTCACAACCATATTTTAATTGGTTGGATCGGTTGAGGAGAGGTATTTATGATGTAAGAATCCTGTCAAATCGAGAGATGCTGATAGGACACATTCTGAAGCAATTTTAATGAAAAAACCACCATTTTCTGAGCAATTATGCATTGTACGGTTGTGTACAGATTGTACCATCAGATCAATTAACATTGTAGTGTTGGGTAATGAATCTAATTTCTATTGCATTTTTTTTGGGTTTATTTTGTGTTCATTTGTGCAAGTTAGAGATAATTCTATCACCACAGGCCTAAAACCCTCTATAATTTGGGTTTGCAATGAAGATTTGGCCCTAACTTGTGTTTTCACAAGTGGAATTTGATGCACCTTGGTGAAATAAAATTTAAGGAAATCTATAAAAAGACTCCAAAGGCTTAGGTGTGGGGAAGTTCATCAGGTGCTTCTATGTCAATGCCCTAGGCTAAATATCAGTCATGTATTTAGCCAGTGAGAGAGAAGTTCAAATGCAACAACATTGGAAGAGTGTTATGGGTCCAAGTTGTATGTTTCAAAGAATTTGGAGACTATATAAGACCACAAAGTGACTGCATCAAGTCTATGTGCCCATCCTTGACCATTCCATCAGGCTCTAGTCTAAACTGATCAATTAGGCTAGAGTGTCACTGTGACAGTTTGAGGGTGCATGAGTAGGGTTGTTGTCTAATACTTTGGGGTTCAGAAGGGTCATGTTGGAGGATCCTAAAAAATTATTTAATAGGATTTTTCCCATGTTCACTACCTTTGTAAGTGAAGAAATACAGTTTAGAGACCTAGTAGGATTAAGGTCAAATTCTGAGATTTTCATGTTTGAAGGTTTGTAGAGTCTAAGTGACTGTTGAAACTCTACTCTTAAGGGTAGATATAAAGGTTACAACTCTTAGTAGAAGTTTGAGGTTGGTTCACTAATAAATTTTAGCCTATTTTTTGATGCACATTGGTCAATTTTATGACTCGCAAATGTAGAACATTCAACCAATGTGGCCATCAAACATTTTTTGTCGAAGCAATCGATGAGTAACATAGTTGTTGGAATACCGACAACCAAATGGTCAAAAGAAAATGGATACACAGTCAAGAATTGTAGGCACCTTTCCTGACCAGTGCCTTCCACAATCAGTCAAGCTTACGACAGACGTATGAGATGAACAAAGATATAAAATGACAAGAATGCTATATAAGCGATGACATAATCATCGGAAAACTAAGTAATGGTCGTTGGTATACCGACTAATATATGATGATCGATTCATCTCTTATATAGCTTTATCGTCGATTACATAACCAACAAAGGTTGCAATACCGACAGTAAGTTTAGGCACCTTTCTCGACCAGTGCATTCCATAATTAGTCGAACATACAATGCAAACCAAGATATAAAATAATGAGAATGCTATATAAGTGATGTCATAATCGTCAAACAACTATGTGGTGTTCATTATTATATCGAATACTATATGATGATCGATTTGTTTCTTATATAGCTTTCTCGTCGATTACATAACCAACAAAGGTCAGAATACCGACGAGAATTTTTTTAAAATTTTTTAAAATAAATAAATGAATAAATAATTTTTTATGCTACTATTATTTATTGTTTATAATTGTAGTCATATAATTTCCACCTATATGATACCAAATTTAAATTGAAAGAATTGAAGCCTTCTCTATTGAATCAATGCCTAGGGAGAAAAACACTAGGGAAGACTCTTTAGTAGTATTGACATCTTTATTGCTACCTCATCCAAATTTTGAAGATAAATGATACACCATTGAGTTGGTTTATAGGCATAATGTCCTCCATAACATTGAGGTTTGACAGGTTTTTGAGGATGATCTCCATCTTAGGTCTTTCTTAGATAATGTGGAAGTGTTCATGGAATAATATTTCAAAGGAGGATAAAATCATTGCTAATAAGTTACTCTAGATAGCAAGAAAGACCCAACGCAAGGCAAGGTACAACTGAAAGGAAACAAAATTCCTAAAAGCAATATCTCATTGGAAAAATTATTTTACAGGCATGAATATGGTTACATCAAACATAAGCGAATTGAAAGAGGTAACACTATTGGTGAGTATGAAAGAACCAACATAGGAGACTTGAATAATCCTACGATGGTCAATATCGACAAATATTTCTCCCCAGAAGAAAGGTAGAAGTTGATAAATTTTTTGATGAAGTATCAACATATCTTCGCTTAGTGCTATGATTATTTGAATAATTTAATGGGAGGAAGAATCAAAAATCATATTCCCCTCAAACCATATGCAAGTCCTTTTTTCCAAAAGAAGCACAACTATAATCCAAAGATTTTTGATTCCATCTTTCGGGAGATTGATAAAATGTTGAAAGAAAGGATCATTTATCTGATTCACCATTCTACTTGGGTAGCCAACATAGTTCCTGTATGTAGGAAGAATGGAGAGATAAGGATTTGTGTAGACTTTAGGAATATCAATCAGGCCTCTCTCAAAAAAAACTACACCTTTCATAATATGGATCACATATTGCAAAAAATAGTTGGTTCAGAGATGATGTATATGCTTGATGGGTTCTCAAGTTATAATTAGATCAAAGTTGATGAAAGTAACCAACAAAAGACTACTTTCACTACACCATGGGGAACATTTTCCTGAAACAAAATGTTATTTAGATTGATCAATGTAGGAGCCACCTTCCAGAGAGCTATAGACTTGTCATTTAGAGATTTTAAGAACGAGATTATAGTGATTTACTTGGATGACCTGATAGTATTTTCTAAGAAAATAAAGAATCACCTACATGAACTAGAAGTAATCTTCCAAGGTGTTAGGAGCATGTCATCTCTTCAAATCTAAACAAATTAGTATTTTATGTTGCAGAGGGAAAGTTTTTAGGATACATTATTGTTACCAATTTATGCTACATGACTTAAATTGCAAAGGTATTTTCAGCTAATTGTTCATTTTAGAGATAAAATTCAGTGTGCTTTCTTTGTTTAAATCATTTCACTTATTGGAGAGATAAGGAAGTAATTTATTTTGATATGCGATAGGTATATTCAACATCAAGAGAAATAAATCATCATTTTATAGCTATAGATAAGAAGCATAGATATTATCAAAATAAATAATTGGCTAATTAAGAGCTAATATCCAACATTGTCAGTATCATCACAAGCATCAATATGTGGTTGCAAATTCAATAGGATGGGATACACTATGATAACAAAATGTTATGGCAATCATACCTAGGAAATGCATCACCATGACAACAAGGTTACAAAAAAGTCTTAGAATGTTTCTTCACACTGATGCGTGTGAATAAATATTATAGAAATCAATAATTTTATATATCATAAGCATGTTCAAACAATGAGAAATTGATAATGCAAGAACATATAGAGAACACTTAATGAAAATAGTAATGTTTAGTGCTAATGTTCAGTCAATGAAATAATAGTCTAAGTAAAGGGAAATATGTAGTTGATAAAATTTTACATTAAGATGCAACTATCAATGGAAAGATACAAATTTTGTCATGTAAATTAATTTGAGAGGTCATGATATGGAGCATTCATTGTTTTCTTCGAATCAACTATAAAGGAAGGTACAATGAAAGAGTATCAAAAGTCAATTCTGCAAAGGAAAGTGCATATTTGGATTACGAGGACATGACTACAAGAGAAAAGTTAAATGATTGGAAGGTGTAAGCATAGAATTTATAGAATAGTGGTAATTATATCACCATATCATAGTCACATGAGGACAACATAGATTTGAATTAAGAGTTTAGCTATTTTCATGTGTCAGAGTTACCAAAAACAAAGATATTGATATTCAATGCTAAGATAAACTGATCTTGTATCTATGCCAAAGGTATGAATGAATTTACAGGTTTACATAATAAATAAATGCAATGTTTCAAGAATAGGGAAGAAATATGTAGAGAGAAAAATATTATTTCAAATAATTGAAAGATATTTCATGTTCTGATCAATTTTTCTGAGGAGGGGGCATAGTTTCAGATTAAAATGATTCATATAATATTCTTTCTAATTTTCTCTAAACAAAATTTTGTGCACCATAGATAGCACCATGTTTTTTAAGAGAGGAGGAGAGATAAGAAACCTTGTGTTTCCCGACTTTGACAAAGTTATCTTTGTAGAGATCCTCTTGATCTTTTTGCAATGTTGAGGCAATAACCATTAATGCATCTTTCTTGAACTGCACAAAGAACCAAATAAATAAATATATGATTACTTACTATCAACTCAATCTCAAAACTCAGAAACCAAAATAGCATCTATAATAAGATATAATCACTCAACCAAAATAGCCCAACATACCTTCTAGCTTCTTCGTCACACAATTTTGCATCCATTTCCTTGCTTGGAGAATACTAAGGAAAGATTTCCAAGTCACAAGCATATGGCTCGGTAGCAAAGAATGATTCAATACAAAAAGAAAAGTCATTAGCCCCTAGAAAGTTCTTAAGAACAAGACTTACACACACTAAAAAACTTGATATTATCATGAAAAACTAGCATACCAGAAGCATGTATCTCTAGGTAATGACATGATTTTCATCTAGAATATGAATAAATAACATACCTTTCTTCAAATAATTTTAAACAAGAAGCTACATATGTCCCTTGTATAAAAGGGCCTAGATATCGATTGTGAAGTAAGAAGTCAGAACTTATTATTTAAAAAGGAGAAAATTGTGTCAAAAATACCTATCTTAATAGAATTTAAGAAAATTGCATCTTAAGGTATGTGTAATAGTATAATTCAAAAAATCATCATAAGACATTATCTATTGATTAGAGTATTGAATATGTATTTACTATTTTTGAGAATTTAGCAATAATGTGAATAAATTCATCAAATTTCTATAGTTTATGAAATTTGTTGTTTTAGATTTCTAGATTCAGGCGTTGTATATAATTTTTTGCATTAATCTTTTCTATTACATTCTGTGATTCATCAATAGAATGATAAAAAACATAAGGAACAACTGGAATAGTAAGATGATTGATTTTTATTCCTTCCTCTTCTTTGAATTGTTTGCTCTCGATCTTCCATCCCAACCTCCTCTTTTTATTTGGCATCAGTCTACAATAAGTCATCTTACTGCTTAAGCAGTTCTTTATTATCTCGATTATAGATCATGGAGTATAATCCAAAATGTTAATGTACAAATATTTATACATAATTGATTCTATAAATCTCAAGCTACTTACGTGATCGAATGTTGATGGGGTGACAGATTAGTGGAAACAGACTGTAGTGAAGAAGAGATGGTGACATTATGCAGGTGTAGATGTGTGAAAGACATTCATCCTAGACCTTTGCAACACTAACTCACATCAACATATATGGATAATACCCTCGAGAAATTATGAATTCACATCAAAGTGCATGACTTCTAACAATTTCACTCCCCATTTTTTGGGTAGGGATGGTTGGAGTGTGACACCTAAAGACATGCGTGTTTATCTTTTGAGACTTTCTCATGTTGGAGGGGAAAATGTTGAGCTAAGAGCACAACTTCCCCCCTTTGATTTCTCTTTGTTACAAAGAAGGCCCCCTGTTATTAGAGTTGGGGAGTGGTACTGCCCCTTTATTTTTATCACTGAATTGGGGAAAAAATTAAAGATCCTAAGATTTAGTTTGTGGATTGTCCTTTCTACAAGATGGATCTAGAAAAGTTCTAGGAAGAGATATATTCTACTAAATGTGTGATAGGAAAAGATGTTGATGTGGACAAAACCTTGAAAGTAGAAGAAGCACTATTGTTTGGAGAAGAAGTACCAGATGAAATCAGAGATAATGATGGAAGTATTTTGTTTAACTGTGCGGGGAAGCAATTGGGACAGGTCACTAGTGTGAAACTTATCTGGCCTATCATTGCCAAAATGAAGGGAGATAAGATAGATATGGAATAGAATGAGGAGGGAGAAATGTAAGGGTGAAGAAATCATTTCAGGAGTCTGGGATGGAAGTAAAATTTTCCTATTATGTTGTGGTGGAGAGATACATATTGAAAAGAATAGATGGTAGCATTGCACTCATTTATTCATTTATAAATTTGAACTAAATATAGGGAAGTGGGAAGTGGGAATTCTGAGGGGCAAAGTTTAATTAATTTTAAACTCTAATTTGTTTATGGAGGAAAAGTCAAGGACAATAATTGTAAAAAGATGTTGAATTTGTCTTGACAATTTGTATGTCCAAACTTGACTTTGAAAAACAATTGGATTTCATTCTCTCTATAATTCAAGATATTTAAATGATCTTTTTAACACATTAGATTTTATTAAAGTAAGTGGTACTATGGATAGATTCTAAGTATGAACATAGATTATGGACATGATTAGTATTAATTTTGAATAGTGTTTTGAATATAATATTCCCAATGATGGATCAAATTTTTACCATTTAAATGTGTTAACAAAGGCATTAAAGGCCTTTCCTTGTGATCCTGTAGAATTGGCATCTGTGGGAGAATTAGTGGCAAGAATTGACATTACAAGGAGTAGACTACTTTTGTACAGTCCGATTACTAGAGAAAGTGCTCAAATTACTTGGTTAAAAAGTCTCAGAGAGTAGCTAGAGTTATAGTATGCAATCCAGTATGAGAAACCTCTTTCTAGATCCCTTTGACAACACTCAACAAAGACATTTTGTGGCAGTGCAACCAATATAATGTAGTAGCACTACACAACGGCTCAATAGAAATTTGTAATTTTGCCTTAGTTCTAGAAGACTCGTATCAATAACGTGGCTTTGGTTTATGAATTTTTTCATTATGTGAATGTTTAATTGCAACTATTAGGCTTAAAGATTATATGCCTCTCTTCTTTACTATTTCTTTTATATGTGACACTTTAATAAAAACATAGAGGTGAAGAGTTTTTGCAAGTTATCTTTTCAGTGTGAACCAGTTGATTTCAACAATATGTTATTTCAGCCTCTCAGAATTCTATTCTATAATATCATTCTCAGTTCTTAGGCATCAAAGATATTTTATTTTTATTTCCAATTTATATTTTTTTGAAGCCTCAACCACCAAATAAGTAAAAATATTACAAGATTAAATCCATGAATCTCATAGTGCAATTTATTTGCATATCCTTCATCATTTTTATCCATAATAAGATATAATCACTCAATCAAAATATCCCAACATACCTTCCAACTTCTTCGTCATGCAATTTTGCATCCATTTCCTTTCTTGGAGGATACTAAGGCAAGCTTGTCAGGTCACAAGCATATGGCTCGGTAATGAAGAACTATTCAATACAAAAAGAAAATTCATTAGCCCCCAGAAATTTCCTAAGAACAAGACTTACACACAATAACAAATTGGATATTATCATGAAAACTAGCATACCAAAAGCATGTATCTCTAGGTAATGATATTATTTTCAACTAGACTAGGAATAAGTGACAACCTTTCTTCAAGGAACTTTAAACAAGAAGAAAATTATGTTGGGTTTTCTTTACTCTATTTAATGCTTCTTCCTTACTTTATTCTTGATGCTTAAACACAATTTATATCATTTTTTCAGTCATTTTTATAGGTTTCAATTTCTTTCATACAATGATCCTACTATCACTCATACAACTCCATGAGATCCTTTCAATAAAACACTTGCATTACGAGCTATACTTTAATATTATAACCATTTACCAAGAAAAGAGTAAGGAAGGAAGGAGAGAGAGAAAAGTTATCCTTAAGTAACCATCACTAATTGTTTGCACCATTTAAATTTCACAATGCACACTGAAATGAGTTAATACACACTCATTTAAAAAGTAAGAGATTATACACATACAAAAACACACAAAGGTATCATATAGTATTCCAAATATGTCTTTGGAATCATCCAATCAAGAGCTAAAAATCACAAGAATTATCCAAGCCACTCAGAGTTCATTAAATCAATTGTTCACATACAGGGTCAACACATAAAAATAATACTCTAATCTTGTATAAGTCTTATGGAAATTAGATACATAATTGAAATTTCTTAATCCATCATGAAACCTTTATACATCTCATTTATTAACTAACACAAAATGACACAAATAGAATTCCAACCATCCATCACTACATTATCAAATAATAGTAATGAGCATGCGTAGAATAGGTAGAGATACATATAGATTCAAACATTCGTCCAGTAAACAAGAAGAGTGTACACAAGCAGGGATATTTACATATGTTTGAGGCCACATAAAGATCATTTTAATTCAATTATTCAACAAGAACGTGCGCAACACCAAGTGCCTACTACATCATGTATTCTACCAAAATCATACGAAATTTATAAATGTAACCATGCACTCACACACATGAGACAAATTCACGAGATGGGTGGCATCAAATAGAAGACACACACTAACTGACATACCAATGAAACATAATGCAATGAGAACATACATGCCATAGCTCCCACTGTATGAACCTAGGCTCTGATACCAAATTCACGCCCCACTAGAGAACCCTAAGAAACTATCTAGGTGGATTACATGCACAACAATGTTTTTTGTTTAATAAAGAAAAAATATTTACACTAATAACGAGAATACACCAACATAGAATGCATGATAAAAACATGAAGAATCATCGTGCAGTAAAGATCCAACACACCCAGCATAATCATCAATGAATCATTGAGATGGAAGGCCTAGTGTTTCCAAGGTTCCTTTGGCCGCCACACTATGATCACACAACAAAACCTACAAGAGAAATAAGAAAAATTTATCAAGATACTCGACACGCAAGTCATTTTCTTGGAACCCATTGCTGTATAAACATTCACTATTATTTAGTATCATTCAAGTATACATTTTGAGAAATGCTCAAGCTAGTAACTATATAGTTAATAACATAAATATATCGCATGAGATTCTACCCAAGATTTGATTTTGAAGTCTATGAGCTCATTGCCTCAAAAAATAGCACATGTTGAGGACAAAAATGTGGGTGCATGATGTTAGTGCAGTGTGTGTTTGTCCTATATAGACATGGCACATAATATAGGCACAACTCTTTAATACCAACTAAAATATGGTAAAATGGAAAATATAGAAAGATACTATGCTAGAAAAAGTAAATACAATACACAACAAGAAGAGTAGGAAAAAATCAAAACCAAAGAGAGTTTGATCAAGCCAACTATTTTCCCTACTTCTCCCTCCAATGAACCTATACACACAAAATTGAGGAAAATGGTTGTGGAATATATCAAATAACAAGAATATGATAAGAACAAGATGATATTCTCAATGAGATACAAATCAATTTGATGAGAGACTTCCCTTCAAAACCAAGACAAAAGTAACCTAATGGAGTGAAGGCTAAGAAAACAAGACAATGGAGATACAAATTTGTGAAAATGGTTCATTTTACTTGATGACAATAGTAATAGTTGCATAAGATGAAGATGCTAGAATAATTTAATGGTGTCAAGGAATTGAGGTGAAATGGAAAACAATAGAAGCGACATACAAAATGGAAATATCTATCTCATTATTAGAGCAACATATATGTAATAGAGAAACATTCATGCATAGATAATAGACATCAAAGTGAGGATAGTCATGTACAAGGAGTAATACCAGTGTTCCTTCAACATAGAAATTCTAGTGTATCTCATGAAGGACATTGAAAGATGTTGTACACAAGTCTAAACAAAGAAATGAGTAGAAAACAATAAAATAGGAAAGCCTTTAATAGAACAGGGACAATCATAAAGTTGCATATAGACATTGGAATAGGACTTGTAGGTGTGTTTGACCATTGAATCCATGTGGAAAAGGACTATTAGGTGTGTTTGACCATTCAATCTACATTGGTTTAGCTTGAGATTCACTTGGTTTTGACAATAGTTTAATACTCTCTACTTAACAAGGCCAACCATGTGAAGGTGGAAGTTCATTTGGCCCCATATCCCCTAACATCACTCTAAATTCCCCATTAACATATAACATTCATTCATCCATTCATGAAATATAACATTCAATCATTATAATCACATAACATTCAATAAAACCTAAAATTTATTAACAATTCCAGACATTCATCAATAATTCATCACCACATCATTCATCAACATTTAGTAGCACAAAAGTATATTCATTAAGACAATGTTATTTCATTATCAAAAAAGGTTTATTGAAATCATTTCTTTTTTGTTTTTTTGTGCAATTTTTTAAGGTAAAGGCTAAGCAGAGCATCAATATATTTGTCATTTACCTCATGTTCTTCTTGTGATATCAATAAATACCTCCTCTTGTGTGTAGGATGACACTGGTGTGCCAAAGGGGGGTCCGCTGCAATAAAAAATAAATTGGTTAAATTCAAAACATTTTATATCAGTGCTACAAGTATTTCATTAAGTAAAAGAACATAACTACCGATCAAAAAAAATTAAAATAACATAACAAAGATTTTCTTTACTTGACAGTGCCACATCATCTTGAATATGGTGAACACTTAGTTCATCCTCCACTCGTTCACCATGACGTTCTACATGCTCTAAAATGTACACAAGAAAGGTTACACCAATTTCAATTTAAGATGTTAAATTCTATTGATAATTACACAATTTATTTTCAATAGAAAATGAATACCTCCATCAGTATGATGCACATCAGGGTCTTTTTCATGTGGAGTATCTATGCTAGGATTAGAAGGTTGACTGCAATGTCATGCACATTGTTATCATTGTTTTCTTAAAAAAAAAAAGAAGTCAATTTATGTTCGAAATAAACATCAAATAGATTATCACTCAAGTATTCAATTTGAAATATTTTCATTTGGCCTACTTACCTATGTGTGAGCCAATGCAACATATTGTTGGGTTTGGCCACATGAATCTTGGCGTAGGTGTTTAGCCATGACTTTATAGCGTTGCTTGAAGGCAATATTTTTGTCTTCTTCCGTGGGCGTTACATTAAATTTTGAGCCTTGCATTTTTGGCTTAATATTGTTAATTTTGTAGGTATTTTTTGATTAAACCAAATTGTTTGCAATTTATAGAAAATTTGATTCGAAATTTCATTTACTGCTACTTACAATTCTTTCTTGAAGATTTAGATAACCACCAGAGCCAAGTTTGTGTTGGCCATGATTTTCTAGTCTGGCCATTGTAGCCTTTGATGTGTCCTGCAGTCTATGAAAAGTTTGAAATATGTTAGATTATATAAATATACAGATCACTAATTAGTGCATAATTACATTCAAATTAATCCTACTGCATACCTTCTATCATCGTTTATTGGTGTAATTCCTTTTTGACTTTGCGCTTTCTCCTTTGCATCCAAAATGAATTTCTTCCATTGCTTCTTTGGAATCACGGGAGGATGCTCATACATTGGGTTGTTCATTAGATTCCTTATGTATGTGCCCCTCACAGTCTTTAGATGTTTGCAAGCTCTCTAAAGAACTTTGGTGCTGCCAAAAATGTTACTTCCAAAGAGCTCCTCTAAAGATGTTATAAGTTGATCGTTCAATTTTTTTCTTTTAAATTCCACCTTTTAAGAAATAACAAAGTTGTTAGCTAAAGAAATTAATTGAAGTTTCATACCTTGAATATAGTACAATAAATAGATAAAATGAAAAATATTTTAGTAATGATATGAAATAAAAGTAGTGGGATAGGGTTAGTTCACATATGATGTTCCACCTTGTATGTATGGTGGGCTCGAATAGAGATAATGTCATCTCATTAAGCTTTTCATAAAAAAAACATTGTTCCCTGCAAACACATGATGGGATCATCAATCCAAAATGAGTTATGAATAAGTAAATTAAAACTAGAATATAAATAATAATTATTTTAAAGTACCTAGAAGCTTAGGAAATTTTAAAAGCATCATATCTTCATCGGTCAACAACAATGACGTATGTGATTTTCACATACTAGCAACATGGGTAGATCCAGGAAATGATGGTGACTTATCACTAGTACTGGTCTTTGTATCATGATCAAGAGGTGTATCTTCTAGTGCAAAAAATTATTCCACATAATTAAAGTACAAATAAAATCATAATTAACACAACCAAATATAGAAAAACAAGGATCTACTAGCTATAGATGGTGCAAACATGGATTCTTGCATGCTCCTTGTTGCTGACATTGCAGTCAACAATGAAGTTGGATTGCTCATCCTTGTAGGAGGAGGCATTTGCACATTATTATCTGAATAATACATTGTTAGAAAAGACATGCGTGAGGTTTTATAGCAAACACATGCATGAGGTTTCAGGTAGGGGCAAAGATATGTCATGTTAGGGTCAAGTTGACAAAGGTAGTTGTCAACTTGATAACTTTTTAAACTTGTAATTCATGAACTTTTCACATAATTTGGTTTCAAAATAAGTTGTCAATATTTTGCATTTACAAAATTTTCCACATCCAAATCCCTACTATGCAACTTGGGTGAGTAAGGATAACAACATACTTGTGAGGGATCAAGTCATCCTAAATTTTTCAATTGGTCAATATTCTGATAGAATTTTATGTGATGTCTTGGATATAAATTGTGGGCATGTCATCTTGGGTAGGAGTTGGAAATATTCTTGGAGGGTTGTGCATGATGGTTTCACTAATACATATCTAGTGCATATGGGAAGGATCACTTACAAAATTAGTCCACTTCTCAAGGATGACATGAAGAATGTAGTTATGTATTTTGGCAATGACATTTCAGTGCATGGATTGGGAAGATTTGATTGTGATACTAGTTGGTATAGGAAGGAGTCACAGATTAAAGGGAAAGACAATCCAAAGAAGAAAGGACATATTGAACAACCTTTTGTGATGATTGGGATAGTGAAGTGTTCCATTGATAGGAAAGTGAATGGGGATGAGATTGGCAATAGGCAGGGTCAACATGACTCACATAATGGGTCCCAAGTGTAAGCATTTACCAAATAGCACTATCACCCACAAGGACAGTCATCTTCAAGAAATTTTGTGTCTAACATTTTGTGTATGAGTGTAGGGTCTCTTATGTAGGAGAAGGTCATTTTGAGGTCTTATTTCAGCCCTGTATATCAGAGGTCCTCAAAGACCAGTGCTTGGCCAAAGAAGATCAACTCTTGGGAAAAGAGTTTCATTGGAGGAGGGGAGTATGGTGCAGGGGCACTAAGGACACTCACTAAAACTATGAAGACCATGAAGACCTTAAAGAAATTCAATGAAGACCAGAGGGATGACATGGACAATCAAAGCCCTAATGAGATCAATTGGAAAGTCTTAGAGCCTATAATGGCTTTCAAATGATGTAGTAAATAAATAAGTTTGAAGTGTCCTTAATAGGACCAATTGTGATTGTAAGTGGAGGTCCACAGATCTGAAGAATAGTGACTACCCATTTCCCAACAACTCAAAGTGAATATTATAACTATTAAGGTCTTCTCATTGTAATTCCACTTTTTTTAGGTCAGTCATGATGTTGCACTCCCCACCCACTATAGAGGATGCTTATCAATATGCACTGAAGGAAGAAGATAGGTTGAAGAGAATACATTATGGTAATTCCTAAGGGAAAGAGAAGTAGGAACAATTGGTAAAGGATAAACTGAGGGCTGAGGAGGAACCAAAACCTCTTGAACTAAGGAGAAAGATAGGTAGATTTGTATTTAGAGGTACTTGTTACATCTGTGGAGAAGAAGGACATCGGTCATTTGAATGCCCTGATGCAGATAATAAGGTCGCTAGTCACCAAAATTCTGTAGTGAATGAAGTTACTAAAAATAAACCCGAGGAGAGGGTGTGACTCTCTTGCTTAGGAGAACTTTGCCACCCTTGAAGCAAGATGATTCTTGTTAGAGGAAGAAATTGTTTAGGACTGTGTGCAAGTCTGGTGGTAAATGCTATAAGGTGATTGTTGATAAAGGAAGTACTAAAAACCTAGTTGCTAAAGAGATGGTTCAGAAACTTGGTTTGAAAAATTTGAGGCATCCTTGTCCTTGTCAGATAAGTTGGTTACAAGCTAATCATGCAGTAGAAGTGAAAAAGTAGTGCATGGTGAGTTTTTATATTGGTACCTATAGAGATGAAGTATTATGTGACATTATGGAGATGAGTTCTTGTCATGTTTTACTCGGTAGACTTTGGAAGTATATTTGAGAGGCTATTCATGATTGTAAAATAAATTACTTTACTATATTGAAGGATGGAAAGAAGTCTATTTTGATTACTTTGAAGGATGTAGAGATCGGGAGGAGGAACTTGAGCACTGGTAGAAAATATGAAATGGTTGTAGAGGTTGGTAAAAAAATGAGTATGCAGATATATGAAGATAAATCAGTGAGTACTAGTGGTAAAGGGAAGCAGAAGAAGAACTGAGGGAATATTGTGTCAGTTGAGGACTTGGGAGACATGTATATCAAGAACTAGTTTGGGATCTATGTGCTAAATCCTAATAGATGTTCATCCAACTTTTGAGAACATCTTTTTCAAACCTGGGGTGTCTCTTGGATTAGCATCCTGGGGTAGTTGGCAATCCCATGTCACCAAAAACATGTTTTGGTTTGATTTCCATTTTAGTAGTTAACTTGGTTGGAGACCTGAGGTGGTTGGTCAATTTGGTGGCAGTTCTCAGTTGGAAGATGTATTTCTTCATTGTTGGACTTGGTGACTAGACTTGGTGGTGCTCGATGTTGCTATTTTTGGTGATATTCTACTCCGGGTACACTTCTTGGTGGTAGTTTCTTGGTGTTTGAATATCGGTGGTGTCTTTCTTGGTAGCATATTACTTGGTGGTGTCTGTTCACTGGAGTTATGCTCGGTTGTGTCTTTCATCGAGTGGTCTGGCTCTCAGTGTGCTTGTTTACCGACTGGTTGTTGGGGTTCACCGACTTGTGTTTATAGATTGGGCGAACATTGGAGATTACATCCATGATTTGAGGGATCATTAGGATCATGCTAAGTTCCAAGGCATGTAGATTTGTGGCATTGGATCTTGTGTGGATCTAAATTAGGTTTGATGTGTTCTCCTATGTATTTTGTTATTATTTGTAGCTGACTGGTGTATTTAATATATGTTCATTGTAGAGTGTATGACCGAATGGGTCATTTAATTATTGTTTACAAGCCAAATTTTGGCAAGCATTTATAAAAGAGAGTCTAGGTTGATGTTTGAGGGGGAGAAAAAATGATGGGAAGATAGGTAGAGGATAACATAGTAAGCTGATAAGTGGAATGATTGTAAGTTGTTGTAGATAGTTGTAAGTGGGTAGACATAGATTGTAGATTTCTTGGTGGCTTGCAAGCACAAGTTTAGATCTGGTTTCTTCCACTTAACAATAGGGTTGATTGATAAGGTTGGATCTTGCAAGATCTTGTTGAGTTTTTGATGTAATTGGCCCTAACCGAGAAGGCCTTATAGCCCGACATGTTGCATGTAATTGGAATTCTAAGATAATATAAGTTGATATTGATATATCTTGTGTTGTGTTGTATTTTCCATGTGGTTTTTTTTGTTGGCTGTAAGTTTGGACAATCCATTATTGGATCCTCCAATCTTGACTGCATTAGTTTGTGACTGAAGCATATATGTAGTCACATATTTTACTTCTATATGTTCAAATTCCCATCTTTTTTGTTTAGGAATAATGCAAAACTGTGACTCCATTGTACAAAAGTGTTTTAATGGCTAACATGGGTCTAATATTTGATTGAAATAAGTTCAAATGCATGAATAGAGGTCTATTATAGTAATTTTATATTTCTTGAATGTGATAAGGAACATTTTACATTACTGCCCTGCACGCTTTTATGGTTTTGACAGTCGTAGTTGTATTTCCTTATAGAAATTATGATTCTTTCTTAACCAATGGTCATCCCATGAACTCTTAAGGCCTTGAATTCATGGGATGATACCTAAATGAAATTTATTATAAGAATCTAATGATGTAATGTGTAGATAACAGTGAGAAAGAGTGATCACCAATGTTTTGGTTGAAGAAAACCATTGAAAATTCTTGGAATGTTATAGCAGTAGGAGATCAGGCTTAATAGCAGTGGTGTTTTGTGATTGGAAGTGATTGATTATGTTGAGGAAAAGGTGAATCCATCACAAATTGATCTTGGAAGTTTTGGGAAGGTAGATATTTGAAAAGCCCTAGAATCAAGGGTTTGGAACACCCAAATTGGGTCTTTTGACGTTGCAGGGGGTTTGGAGTTAATTCCTTTTGTATTTAAGCATTTTGAGTCATAATAAAAAATTGTTGAGAGTTTGGAGTCTTGGGAGTGAATGAAACATACACTTGCTTTGTTAATTTTCCTATTTTATGCATTTTTGGGGTCACAGGGTGTGAACAGTAGTATATGCTCCAAAACAACAATAGTTAACCTTTTGATATGTTGAAGTACAAGATAGGGGGTGTATGAATCAGTGATTAGTTCCTTTGATGCTTTGGAATATTTTTGAGTTAGGGTATTAAGAAGATCACTGTAGGGATACAAGACTGGCTATTTTGCCTCTGGGATAGTTTGGAGAGTTGGGCACCTTGGGTGTTGCAAAGAAGTTTAAAACCTATCAAATCCTTTTGAGTTCAGAAAATTTTGTAACTACAATATATTGACAACTTGTAATTTGTAGTTGTCAAGAAGTGTTTGAAAATTTAAATTATAAGAATTTAGCGTAAACCCTATGGGATTGCACAAGGGACATTACAATATCCTTCTATAGAGTCTGAATGCAGGGATGTGCAGGTATTGTGGAGGAGAGATCACAAGGTGGAGCAAGGTTGTTGATTGAGGGTGCACTGTTTAGCACCAGTAATTATTGTGGACAAATACTCCAAAGGATGGGGGTATCTTATGTTGGATCTTGGCTATTGGGGTACATTTGTAGGTGTTAGATCCATTGGGAGGGTCTGGAGAGGTTTGATTTGATGTTGAGCTTGTGTTAGGACTGTCATAACAATGTTGACAATTACTTATGTTTGTGATAGATACTTGTTACCCTGTTTGTAAGGGTTATTGAACTTGTCCAAAGTAAGGAAAATTTTATGTTAACATAGTTACTGTAAGGTGATTCAGCAAGCCTAATGATTAAATTAATGGTTCCTTGTAACTTGTTAACTTAAGGATTATTTTACCCGAGGGACCTGCGCTAGTACCATCCTCACAATGTCCATGAGCAGGTGGTTGAGTATTCAAAAATTCCTATAAGAATAACACATACATATTTTCATTCACAACATAAAATAGTATAAAATATAAAACTTTATTGAAATTTTTTTATAACTAAAGATTAATTACTACTTACTTCCAAACAACATGCTCTTTGTATCAATTCATCTCTCTTTGACCACATCTCCTCATTTTGATCTGGATGGTAAAGGATGCCAAGAAGTTCTCTATTGAGTTTTTTTAGGGTCTTTCACACCATCTTTATGGGGTCAGAGGTATATGCAATGTCATGATCGCATAATACTGTGGCATCCAATTATGCAACTATTGCCTTAATTGCTATACGTGCTTTTCCCTTTTCCTAAACATCAATTTGTAATAGAAATATCAATAAAACTATCAAAATAACTCCAAAACCCTAAATAAAAGAACATAATAATATAATATTTTGCTTCTATCTAATTTGTACAATTACACTAAGTTTTACCTTCACCAAAGAAGGGGTGGGAGGAACATCCCCACCTCTTTTATGTGGTGGATCCATGTCATCTTATGATAAAGATTTAATATAAAAACTTCAAAGAAATGAAAGCAATAGACCTAGAAAAAAAACTTATTAATAAAATGATATATTAGATTCACTAATTAGAGGTTAGTTTGAATGGTATATAGTATAACTTACCAACCCCATGATAGTAACTTTTTTTTGTATCTATGCGATTCAAATGGTAATATATTAGAAGCTCTCATTGGAATAGTCCCAAGGATAACTAAGAGGGGGGGTGGTGAATCAGTTATCAAGTAAATTTAATTCTTTTTCTCTTTCTTAAATGTAATTTGATATAAATTAAATGCACATTCAGATAACACAATAGAGTACTCAACAATTTTGATTACGGGGAAACCAAATAGGTAAAAACCCCGGTGGGAATTAGCACCCATAAATAAATGCACTAGTTTATAATGATCCCTGTTAGAAGATCTTACAACCATGTTAGGAGTTGATCTTTACAATGCAAGAAGTACAGAGACCTGGTTAAAGGTTAGACCCTGTTAGGAGTCTTTTACAAATAACCCTGTTAAGGGTGAGGACTCATTGTCCAATAGCTCATTGCTAAGATGGTGAAGGCTACAACCTCCAATACAATAGATATACAATATATCTGGTAAATGAACTGTTTGAGTAGAACTTCTATCTTGATCATTTCCAATGAATTACAATCAACTTCTATTTCTTCACATAGATCTTCAACTTAATCTTTCTGACTTTCTGCTCTTCTCTATCTTTTCTTTTTCACTACATTTCTCTGACTTAGAAAACATAATAGAACTTCTATATGTATCTTCACCAAGGATAAGGTCACGATGGTATCTAGAAACACTTCATCAACTTCCTTGTCGGTTGAACCAAGCATGCAATACAAATTAGGACTACGCAACTCAAACTAAATAGATGCGATGCTTAACAAAGTCGGCTTCACCAAATTAACTCTAACATCCATATTCTGTTGAAACATGTTTAGTGCCTTTGGATAATTATCTTTAACTCATAACTAAACATTAATACAAACATGCATATCCCAAAGATAGGCACAACTCAAGAGACACTGTATTTACGTCGACTCTTAACAGATAAACTCGAGACACTATAACTGCCATAACTGATTAATCATAACTCAACTATAACTGCATATCTAACTCGACGTGAATGCACATAGCATCTAGAACATGTATACACCATAGACATAAACATGCATAGTACCAAAACATCTATACTGATAATTTCATATAGGATACCTATTGTATATTATATGTTGTCATCAATGACAAACATACAATCAATTATTTGCACAAAAGTAAATCTCCAACAATCTTCCCCTTTGACATTGATGGCAACATATGATATCATCAACTCAAAGTTTCTTCCTTCTTTTTACAATCTTCTCAATATCCTCATCAAAAGTTCCTCTTTACTGCTGCTGGTCTGTATACTCCCCCTTTCTAATACTCCCACTTTGACATCAATGAAAAAGGGTGTTAAACACCATTAAGCACATGTGCTACTCCAGAAGTAGAGTAGTCAACCATTCATCAGTCACCAAGGACTGATGTTCTTGCTACAATTTCTAATCAGACTTAGGAAAGGGAATTACTCCCAACTTCTCCCTGAGATACTCAAAAGTATTTTTGATAGAGGCTTTGTAAAAATATATGCTAGTTGTTCTTAGGTGCTCACATAATCCAAATTTACTTCTTTGTCTGCAAATTTTTCTCTTAGGAAGTGGTATTTGATCTCAATGTGTTTTTTCTTTGCATGCATCATAGGGTTCTTTGACATATTAATAGTACTAGTGGTATCACAGTGAATAACAATAGGATAATCAATCTAAATACCAAAGTCTTTAATCATCTATTTGATCCAAACCATTGTTGAACAATTCAATGCTGCTACAACATACTCAGCTTCTATTGTTGGTTGAGATATACAATTCTTATTTTTACTTGTCCAAGTGACCAATTTGTCTCTAAGAAATACTGCTCCTCCTGATGTACTCTTTCTGTCATCAACACAACCTGCCCAATCTGCATCTGTGTACACATGAAGTTGTATATTCTCTGAGTTAGGATACCATAGACCATAGTCAATAGTTCCTTTTAAGTATTTGAATATTCTTTTTATTTCTATTAGATGATTTTTCTTGGGTTCAGCTGCAAATCTTCCAATAATGCCAACTACATTAGAAATATTAGGTCTACATTGAGTAAGATATATGAGTTTTCCAATCACAGACTTGTATAGGGTATTGTCAACTGTTGTGGAATCATCATCTTTAGAAAGCTTGCTTCTTGTTATCATGGGGGTGCTTACTAGTTTGCAATCTTCCATCTTGAAAGTCTTCAATATCTCCTTCACACACTTAGATTGATTTATGAATATGCCTTTGTCTATTTTTTTTACATTCAATCCAAGGAAGTATTTGATAGGTCCAATCATGCTCATTTCAAATTCACTTTTCATTTTTTTGGCAAATTTTGCACTAAGTTTGTCATTACCTCCAAAGATATTGTCATCAAAAAAGATAGCAAGGAGTAGTAGTCCTTCATCTATCTCTCTTATGAATAAATTACAGTCTGCTGCTCCTTTTCTAAATCCTATCTTTGTTAAGTAACCATCAAGTCTCTCATACCATGCTCTTGGGGCCTGTTTAAGTCTAGAAAGTGCTTTCTTTAATCTACATACCATGTTTGGTTTATCTAAAAGTTTGAATCCTTCAGGCTACTCTATGTAGACTTCTTCCTTCAAGTCACCGTTCAGAAAAGCTGACTTGACATCTATTTGGTATACCTTAAAGTTCTTGAATGTTGCATAGGCCAAAAACAAATTGATAGCTTCAAGTCTACTCATAGGGGCAAATGTATTAGTGTAGTCTATTCTTTCTCTCTGCGCATATCCTTTACATAATAATCTTTCTTTGTTCCTTACCACTATGCCTTCTTCATTCATTTTGTTCTTGAATATCCACTTAGTTCCAATCATGTTCTTTTCATGAGATCTAGGGACCTGTTCCCATGTTTCATTCTTGATTATTTTATCTAATTCTTCTTGCATGGCACTTTTCCAATCTAAATCTTTGCATGGATCTTCAACACTTAAGGGTTCAATCTATGAAATTAAGCATACCTCTTCATCAATGTTTGAACCTTTTTCTCTAGATCTTGTCAAGACTTTTGCACTCTGATCTCCAATGATATATTCCTTAGAGTGGTATTTGGATGTGTATCTTGAATTCTTAGGAGTGATACTTTCTTCTATAATCTATGATTCTTCTTGACTTGGTTCAGGATTGTTACATGAAACATCAATACAGTCAAACATTTCTTCAATAATTGTGTCTTTATTGATGGGTCTAGGCTCATCTTCAATCATGAGAGCATAGTCATAATATCTTTCTTGAATCATAAAATTCTCATCAATCTTCACATGAGTACTTTTAATGATCTTATTTAATCTTAGATTAAAACATCTATAGGCTTTGCTTTTAGTAGAGTAACCAAGAAAAATACCTTCATCACTTCTAGCATCAAACTTGTCAATGCTATCATCTCTCTTGATGTAGCACTTGCTTCCAAAGATTCTAAAGTATTTTACAGTATGTATTTTACCAAACCAAAGTTCATAAGGTGTCTTGTCTACGCCTGGCCTCAATTGTATTCTATTGATAGCGTAAAATGCTATATTGACTGCATCTCTCCAATAGGTATGGGAAACCTTTCCTTCAATCATGATAGTGCACATTGTGTCAAGTATTATCATGTTCCTCCTTTCTGCTATCCCATTCTGCTAAGGGGTTCTAGGTGCACTTAACTGTCTTTTGATTCCATTTTCTTCACAGTAGTCATAAAATTGGTCAGAGGTGAATTCTCCTCCTCTATCAGATCTCAGACATTTTATCTTTAATCTAGATTCATTCTCAACCTTAGCTTTGAATATTTTGAACTTCTCAAAAGCTTCATATTTTTATTTTAAGAACACAACCCACATCATCCTTGAGAAATCATCAAAAAACAAAATGAAATACCTTTCTCCATAGTATGATCTTGTTTGAGTAGGTCCACATAGGTCTGTATGTATCAAATCTAATTTGTTTTCTTTAGAGTCTTGTTTGCTCCTGAATGAGGTCCTCACATGCTTCCCCATCACACATTCCCTGCACATGGTGTCAATTATTCTTGCAATTCTAGGAAGGTCTCTTACTACTTTTACATTACTTATTTTGACTATGTTGTCAAAATTGATATGACAAAGTCTCTTGTGCCATAGCCAACTGTCATCTACTTTTGCAACAAAACAACTTACTTCTCAGTTGAGATAAAAAACATTACCTTTGGTCTTTGAGCCTGATGCAATCATGTCTCCTTATTTGTTGTTAATGACGCACTAGTTGTTTTTGAATTCCAACTGATATCCTTTATCAAGCAACTGTCCAACACTTAGTAAGTTATGATGCAAACCATCAACATAGAGAACATCATCTGTCTTGTTCTTCCCATCTAAGGTGATAGAACCTTTTCCTATGATAGGTTTGGGAGTGTTATCCCCAAATCTAACCATGCCACCTTTTTACTTTTCCAAATATACAAATCTTTCTTTGTCTCCTATCATGTGGTGTGAACATCCGCTATCAATGATCCAGTCAGTTTAGATGTCATCTTTTGAAACTAATGCTAACTCCTGTTCTTTTACTTCATCTTCTTTGTCCATTTTTTCAAGCATCTTCTCAATGTCTTTAATGGTAATGGAACCAATTTCATCTTCTCCTGAGTCATCATCAGTTACACCATCCTCAGCATGATAAAATTCTTTAGTGTACTTAGGTTTGTAATATGATCTGAACTTCTTGACTCTTGTAGGGCATTTGGATACAAAGTGACCAACTTTGTTGCATGAAAAATATTTGAATGGTAGTTGTCCTTCATATTTCCCTATACCTTTCCTTTCCTTCTTGGAAATCATAGCAATGATTTCTTCTAGTTCTGTATCCACTTCTTCATTATTACTAGAGCTACTTATAGATTTCTTGTTGTGGACTGTGGCTTTGAAGGCTGTCTCACTTTTAGGTTCAGTCTTCAATCTAGATATCTCAAATGCAGATATTTTTCTGATCAAAGTCTCCCTCTTGAAGTCTTTTGAAAATTGCATAGTCTCATCTAAGATATTGATCTTTCTCTCATAATCTACTATCAATGTGGTCATTAATTTATCCACTATATCTTCCTTTGATATTTCTCCATGATTGTTGCTTATACGTGATACTTCTTCATTAATCATTTGATTGTAAGCTCTGATGTTTTCTTCAGGTAACATCTATAAATTTTTGTATATTTTCTTCCATGTCTTTCTATGCACATTCTTTTCTTAGATGTCTCCTTCAAACATATCTTCTAATTATTTCCAAATAGAGTATGCTTTATCTGTCTTCTTGATCTCAGAAAATTCACTGTCAGATAGGACACTGATTAGGGCTTCTTTGGAAATTGCATTATTAGTGAACACTTCCTTTTGTTTCATAGTAGAGTCTTCTGCTACAAGTTATTTCAAGGTTGGAACTTCAATTTCTTGAGTGGAAATCTCATAGATCTCAAATCCAATGCACTGAAGATGTGTTATCATTTTGTTCTTCCAGTCAAGATAGTTTTCTCCATCAAACTTAGGACTCTCTTTCCTGAAGTATGCCATCTGATCTACCTTAAGCTATTAGGATTTATCTCCAAGAAACTTGGCTCTGATACCAATTATTGGAATATTCCCAAGGATAACTAAGAGGGGGGGGTGAATAAGTTATCAGTCAATTTAATTATTTTTCTCTTTCTTAAATGTGATTTGATATAAAGTAAATGCACATTTAGATAACACAATAGAGTACTCAACAATTTTGATTACGGGGAAACCAAATAGGTAAAAAACTTGGTGGGAATTAGCACCCACAAATAACTACACTAGTTTATAATGATCCCTGTTAGAAGATCTTACAAATTTGTTAGGAGTTGTTCTTTACAATGCAAGAAGTACAGAGACCTGGTTAAAGGTCGAACCCTGTTAGGAGTCTTTTATAGATAACCCTGTTAAGGGTGAGGACTCACTGTTCAATAGCTCACTGCTAAGATGGTGAAGGCTACAACCTTCAGTACAACATATATACACTATATCTAGTAAATGAAATATTTGAGTAAACCTACTATCTTGATCAGTTCCAATGAATTACAATCAACTTTTGTTTCTTCACATAGATCTTCAAATTATTCTTTCTGGCTTTCTTCTCTTCTCTGTCTTTTCTTTTTCACTACATTTCTCTGACTTAGCGGACATAATAGAACTTCTATATGTATCTTCACCAAGGATAAGGTCACAACAGTATCTAGAAACAATTTATCAACTTTCTTGTCGGATCAACCAAGAATGCAATATAAATTAGGACCGTGCAACTCAAACTGAATAGACGCGACGCTTCACAAAGTTGGCTTCACCAAATTAACTCTAACATCCATATTCTATTGAAATATATTTAGTTCCTTTGGATAATTATCTTTAACTCATAACTAAACATTAATACAAACACGCATATCCCAAAGATAGGTGCAACTCAAGAGACACTGTATTTACGTCAACTCCTAATAGATAAACTCCATAAACTGTAACTGCCTTAACTGATTAATCATAACTCAGCTATAACTTCATATCTAACTCGGTGTGAATGCACATACAATCTATAACATGTATACACCATGGACATAAACATGCATAGTACAAAAACATCTGTATTGATAATTACACATAGGATACCTGTTGTAAATTATATGTTGTTAGCAATGACAAACATACAATTAATTATTTGCACAGAAGCAAATCTCCAACAACTCTTCCCCTGCACTTATTGATTTTATCACACATACAAAAACATGATTTCCCTCACACCCCTCGAATATGCAATTGGGTCTCTTATTAGTTGAACCAGGTCACATACTATTTATAAAACCCACAATATTCCCTATCACTTTTAGCCTTCCATCAATGTACATAGAAAATCCTTTACTTTGATCCTTTTCTTTCCATTGTATATAATTTGCTGACAATGCATACCTATGCATACATTTTTTATATCAAACAATCCACATCCAATTATTGTAATTGTAACAAGGTCTAAAAAACTCCATCAATTCAAAAACTTTGTTGTAACATACCTTTATGCCATCCATGGAAAATAGGCCCAAACCATGTAACGACGATAGAGCTATACGATATATCTTCTCGTTAACACAAAAATAAGTGTTACTTGGATGTAGTTCCTTAGGTACCCATTATTTTAGAGGATGTGTATACCTCAAGGGCACCTCAATGTCATCTTTGGTCTCATCATCATAAGAATATGACCCCCTTCAGCAAGGAAAAATTGCATGTGTTTATTAAATTTTCTTCTAATCTTTTGACCTCTGGTTGATTTCCCTATTTCAGGCCTACTACATGTCTCACTTTTGTCTTCTATTCCCACATTTCCCACACTCAAGGAAGATAGATCTTACAAGTACCTATTAGGTGGTTCTTGCAATCCATAAAATATGAGATATAGTTGGTAAGTACCAAGATATTTTGCTAAATGAGGGTAATGTTGATGATATAATCTTTGGACCATTGATGTTGATGGTAGTACTGTTAAATTATGAGAAAGTTAATACCTTATTATTAAACCACTCAATGAATATGGGATTAAAGAGAAAGAAAGCAAATAATAAACTATTTCTATAGGGTGTATTGACTTATAACTGCCGATCCATGTCAATATGCAGGATCCTCGCAAAAGGGGTTAAATTTCTTGCATATGTGAATCATTTATCTTAAGTTAGCCAAAAATTACATGATACCTATGCTAAAAATTACATAGAAAACAACATGAAAAATATGCATTCATCATAATATTTTTATATATTTTTATTTCATTACCTTTACTTTATGTGTGCTATGCAGGATTGTCAATAAAAGGGGTGACGATGTCTGTAGTCAATTGCCTGTTTCCACAGAGGGTGACAATTAATTACACAATATATACATGAAACTAGAACCAACAATTGAGCATCATAATAAATACATTGGTAATTTGTTAAACAATAAATATGTTGAATATACGAGTAATAATTGAAACAGGTGTATCATAAATCGCATGTGTTGTAATCATTAGAATTGAACACAATAAATTAATTGTACCATGGCATTAGAGTTTAATACATAATAAATTAATTATGAAAATATATAAGTCAAATAAATTTGTATGAATAAATCAATATTACCATCATTATCATGACCATCATTGTCATCATCATCATCATCAACATGATCATGATCATCATCACCACCACCACCACCATCACCATCATCAACATTATCACCACCACCACCACCACCACCACCATCACCACTATCACCATCATCACCACCATCTTCTTCCTCTTCTTATTCTTCATCATCATCATCATCATCATCTTCAGTTTCTTCTTCTTCCATCACATTATACTTTACTTTCCTTCCTCTTGGATCATGTCTAACAAAAAATGACCAACCCAGTTTATGTGGAACCTCTAATTAAAAAAAATTCTCACATTGGCTTGGAAGAACATAGGACTCATCTGCAATTGGCTCAAATGACCTTGTATTAATCATTGTAAATCCATTATCATGTTAAATAATAGGTCTATCAGGATCATTTTGTTTCAGTCATAGCCTGCACCATTTGACGACGAATAGAAATAATTTGAATGATTCAAATTTGCACTCAAGTATATCATCCAAAATTTCATAGTATCAATTTTGAGATTCTTGAGGATGCATGTCATTTCTAGATGAAATATTAGTGACCTCAAAGACTGCAGTTATCCCAGAATCAAAAGTTTTCTTTGTGTTGTCCAAAATTTTTATGCAAAATTTATGGCCATTATAGTACTTAGCTCTGTGGTGCTTGAACTGCAATTTTCAAAACATGTGAAAATTATTTGCATTGTGAGTTGATATTAAACATATGGGTCATGATTAATAAATTTATACGTACTTGTCTACATCTTAAACCATTTTCTAGATCAATTACCATTGGCGTAACATTGGAATCTCCATTACGATGAGCTTCTTTAACCAATGAAGAAACACCTTCCCATGTTAATGATTGACCATTTTGTTGACATAGTTCAATCCATACCGTAATCTAATCAAGATTGTTCATAATATACAAATGCAGTGCATCCCACTCTCGACCAACTGTATAAAAAAATAGACCACTTACAAACAAATTCAATTGGATATTTATAAGAATTAATTAACTACAATAACATCTTATAATTACCTCTCACTTTCCTTAATCTACCTTTCTTCATCAAGTACTCCCCTTTGAATTTGTTAATGGAGATGGAGTCCCAAATGCGATCTACATAGATCTTTGTTGTAAACTTAGGAAGATATTCACTAATGTACACCATGGTCTGGTATACCATATATCTGTGAGACCTACACTAGACTGTTATAGTTTACTATTTTGTTTCATGCTTTCAGCAGTTTATGTTTTGACATACTTTGACTATCAGTGATACTTTTTGGTACTTTTGAGGATCAGTGAAATCCTGTGTTATATATTCAGCACCTGATTTTGTAATCAGGGTACTTTTGAGATGTTTATGTTCTGATTTAGTTGCAACTTATGTTGATGTTTTATATGGATCTAAATGCATGAATGTAATATGATGAAATGGTTTAGGAAACCAATGCTAGGATATTTCAATTCTAAATGCAAAATGACTTATATGCTTACTTATATTATTGACGTCATGTTATGTTTCATATCATATTGTTTTGGATCTACTGATGGGTGCATTGAGTGTGCAGGAAGAGTTGACCATGGATCTGAATCGGGGACCCAGTACTGAACTTATGTATATACCCATGCTTACCAAGGTCCTGTCTATATAAAGAGACATGGACCTCATTGTTATGTGTTTATTTCATGAATGTGGTTTGCATGTATGTTATTAAATTAGTAAATGTTCATGTTAATTAAGTCATGTCTAATGTTTTAATTTAATGTGCCAAATTTGGCAAGTGTTGTAATTTATTATGGACATGGCTAGTAAAGGGAAACCAAGGTAAGTCAAGGGTTAACTAAGGTCATCTTTGAGTAGTACCCATACTTACCCTAGGGTTAGAAGTTTCTAAAATTTCTTTGACTTAGAATTTCGTAGGTTAACTTCAGGGTGAGTTTTAGAGGGTCTTTTGGACTCCTAGGGGGTGACCGGGGTTAGTTTTAGTCACCCAACTTGGTACCCTATGGGTTAGGGGTCATTTTATATCATTAATTAGCTTCTAAACTCATTTATTACTCCCTTAAAGTGTCATTTTCATCTTTGAGCGAATTTGAAAGAGGAGTGTGACTTTGGTTAACCCCACTCTCTCTTCTACCCATGTTTCATTTGACTTTACCTTTGGAGGGTTAGGAAGTGGTTTGGTTCAGGATTGGTTAGAGTTACCTTACCCTTGGGTTAAGCCTTGATCATGTTGGAGGTTTGCCTATTTAGGGGAGATTTTAGGATGAGTTGAGTGTTCACCCACTCTCTACCCTTAGAGACAGAATCCAGTTTGAAGGAGCCTTTAGAGAAGGAAGCTTAGGAAGGATAGCT
>MU226531.1:5008277-5019536 GCA_018584345.1 Thuja plicata
TAGGAGGTATAAGGAGGTTATTCAGGATAGCATCTTGTAAAGATGATCCTTAGAAAGTCCATGTGAGGCTTGTGTATATTATTTGTGATCTTGGCTTTCTCCTTCAGTGAGGTCTACCACTACCCCTGTTTCTGGAATGTCTCTTGGAGACATTTCCTCTTGTTCAATCCTATGTTGGGAAGGTTTTCTTGTATTTGAGTCTCTCTTCTTTCCTGTTTGTTGGATGTATCTGTTTGTGACCCATTCCAGATTGGATCCCCAAGCTCGGGGGTGGCCTTGTAAAGGCCTAGGTTGGGAGGTGAGCCTCCATGGTTAACCTCAACGTTTATCAGGTTCTTGAAGGGATAGCAAAGAAGGATAATCACCCTTTTGAGAAAGATGTGGATAACTATAAAAAGATCATTTGTATCATTGATGTTTATGAATTTTCATTGTTGCAAGTTGTATTACGGCCATTAAGAAGTATTGTAATCTTTCACTATTCTCCTTGTAACCTATACTTGTAATTTTACTTCTTTTAAAAGTATAAAAGAAAAGGGGGAAAATCTTGGAGGAAATTTCATGTTATTGTATCCTTATAAATCTATTATTTATGTTAACCTTTGGAAATAAAAGTAGTATACTAAACCTTAATGTTAGTTGCATTTTTGGATCTCATTATTAAAAAATATATATCTATACTTCTATTGTTAAAACAAGATCAATAATTTGTTACTATCTAATTTAAAACCCTCTTTGGGGTAACTAGCGACATAGTGGTTTGTTAAACAATAGATCCTCAACAATATTGTTACTGGAAGTTAGCATTTTAGATTATGTGTTCCTTAGTGTTCTTGAAGGAAATTAATTGGCATTTTATTTAACTTAGTGGATATTTGAATAATTTTTTCAAAAAAAAAAAAAAGGCATGAATTTTAAATTTTCTTCCACCAAGATGTGGAGTATAAATTATAGATTGCACCTATGTTTTTTATTATTATTTAAAATATCATTTTATAGTCGTTGTTTGGTAAAATACAATCGCTTTCTTCACCAGTGAAATTAATTTTAAATTCAAAAAAGAAGGGGCTTAGGTATATTATTAATTTTAAGAAAGAAACTCTTACCTTTTAAATAAAACATTTAATTTATATTGTGGCGGATTAGAAAATAAAAAAAAATATAATATCATTGGGGAGGGCCGAAACCCCCCCAAGACCCGACGGCGCTGTTTGATGCAGCGTGGGGGCCGCGCGGCCGCGGGCCACCCATTGTGTATAACATAGTGGGGCGGCACCACCGACCGGCGTCGGCCGACCCACGCCCACCTTCCCCTGTGCGTGTTTGTAACCCACGGGCGGTGGTGCCGCCGGTTGCGGCCATCACCGCTCCGCCCCTTCAGCTCCCGCCTGACTCCCTGTCGACCTCCGCCCTGCGGACGTGCAACCCGCCGCTGCCGCCGCCGCCCCACTTCGACCGCCGCCCTCTGTCCACCTTCAGCTGCCTCCCCTCCCATGCGGGCTTAAACTAATATATATTATTTTGGTGTGGGCAGCGTAGTTTTTTTTTGAGTTTAGAATTTAATTTTATTAAATGTTTTTTTATATAAGATTTGATTTTTTAAAAAAAAAAAATGTTATCTTAAAATAGATTTGATATTCATGGATTGTTTAGACATGTATTTATAATATTTAGTTTGTTTGGTTTAGATAGATTTGTTTTATTTACATAAATATATTATAATTTTCTTTAGATGAGTTAGTTTTTCTGATGAAATATAGTTTCGAATATTTAGGTAAATGATTCTTTTAGGGGATTTTAATTTAAACGCTTTTATTAAAGTTTTAATGTTTAAAAGTTTAGGTATTAAGCCCATTTACGTTTAAATTTTTAATCTAATCTTTCTTTGTTAGTTCCTAGCCTTTTTCGTCACCTTTGACCAGGCTTGTGAATAGTTGACTTTAAATTCAACCATGGTCAAACCTTGGCCGTTTGATTTAATTTTCGCGCTAGGTGATCCCTATACTCTCTGGAACCTTAGATTCCAGTTTCGAGCCCTTTGGAAATAGTTGACTTTTTGGTCAACATGGGTTGACTTTTTGGTCAACTGTCTCATTTTATGCACCTTTGACTTCCTTAGCGCTTAATAGATCCTTGAGACCCTTCCTCACGTATTTCAAGTCATGGTTGACTTTTGGTCAACCCTAGTTGACTTTTAGTCAAACCATCTCAATTTGCGTGCACAACTCTTCCTCTGGGTTTAAGCAAACCCTAGTTGTACCATTCCCCTTATTAGCGTTTAGTTGGCATTTGGTCAACTCTAGTTGACTTTTGGCCAACTTTCTCGATTTGCGTGAAGTTTTAGTTTGGAGCTTAGTCATCCTGTAGGATAGTTGTGAAAGCTATTCTTCTCCTTGAGAGCTTTTTTTGGTCCCGTTTATCCCTTTGCACCGTTTTGCGTACTTATGTTACCCTTGTGTCATCTTAGTATCCCGTTTTAATGCGTTATTTAAAAATTTTTGTTTGTGTGTTTTTGCCCAACTTTTGGGCATGACAATATCCCTCCACCATAGAACCCTCAGGATGCTCTCTTTTTTTAACAAAACCCTTCAAAAAATTTAAGTTCCTCTCAACCATCCACATTGACCTAGTTTGTATAGGTCCACACAATTCAATCTCCTCAACTTGATGTATTAGGTAGTGTTCTTGTTCATTGAAAAAAGTAGAAGGTAAACAATTTTTCATTTCACACATAAGATGAAGAATTTTTCTCTTCCAATATTTTATATCTTCTTTATTTATTTCTTTCGATGACAATCACCTAGAAGAGATTCAACACACAAAAACATATAAATGAGGCTTTACAAAAAATATACAATAAATTACTACAAAATTAAAACAAGTCACAAATATAATATCTATACAACAAACCTAAAAAATAACACTTCTAACCTCATGTATTTTCTAAGATCATATATAACTTGTTTGACAGTGTTGTCGAAGTGGTGTGGGAGAGATAGAGGTAGAACGTACTGCAATAATTATAAATCTTTTCTATATTTTAGAAAATAATACAATCAAAACTACATGCACTATACAAATGTATAGAGAATACATAATAAAATGAATTACCTAAATAAATGTATGCCAATCGTGTGTTTTCATCCCTGTCCCAAATTTACTTTTCTTTGATATGAGATTGCTTATGTTCGCAACAAATCCTGTGGGAAATTAATTTTTTTGTATGACTTCTTTTATAGCATTTCTTTGCTGCTCTGATAATAACCAAGTAAGGACACTTATATCAATATGGTCTCCAATTTTATTTGATCGAATGACATTTTTCAATGCATGGTTGGAATCTTCAATGTCACTACAAATTTTGATAATTTTTTCTTTATCATGCCTTCCATCTAATAATTTCCATAATGTATCCGTTATATTCTTTCCAATATGTATAGCATCAAACAAATGCACAATTGGGGGGTGCTCGTACTATGACAACCTACTAAATTGTCTAGGATAACTTTTTAGTCCTTTTGGAAGTTGGTCATTGACACCTTGACGACCTTCATGAGAATCAATTACATCATCAGTTAACAAAACACAATATCAAAATATAAATTTCAAATAAAAACCATCAGATTGAATGAAATTACCTCGACGATTTATTCTATTGTATTCCAACTTCCATAGGTGAGGTGTCATTCTTTGTGGATTTGATGTAGTCTCTTTTTTCCCATTGAAAAAATATTTTTTGGTAGTTTGATACTTATGATTTCATTGGAGAAAGTGCCTATATTCATCAAACACCTGCTTTCCTAAACTTTTTGAATGATGAGATTTCATCTTTGGACCACAAACTGGACATTCAATTTTTCCCTTGGTATGAAGAACTACAAGATCATGTATAATTGGATTAAATATGTTGATTTTGATAATTACAATTATCATGCACAAACTTAAACATACAACAAAAATGTGTTAGCACTATAACATACGACAAAAATGTGTTAGCCCAGGGGTATCATGTATTATCCATACAAGCATTGCATGGAATTGAAACTATCTTTATCCTATTGGTCTAGAGATGTCATATACAGTGACCTCATTCCATAAATCCAACAACTCGTTGATAAGGGGCTCAATATATACATTCATATCTTTAACTTGGTACTTACCTAGTTGAATGAACATAAACATTACATAATTATTGTGGTCATTTTGATGCAGTATTTATAAATAAATTTAGATGAATATTAAATAAAAAAAATACCTAAAACAATCATTTCCAACATTATGTGCTCCCTCTTTAATGACATCTAAGGAGGAATGTTATTGTTGATAACAAAAATAGGCCACATCGAGTAAACAAACCTCATCTCTTCAAATGGATTGACACCGTCCACTGCTAATGAAAGCTTGAGATTACGAGGTTCTTCTTTAAAGTGTGGCCAAGTTTCCTATATTTCCTTAAATGTAGAACCATCCCCAAGCATTCACATAATGTGATCTCGACTTCTATTGTGTGAATGGTAATCCATAAATTGTGCCAAGGTAGTGCACCTGAATAATCATTGCAAACGTGGAATAATAGGAATATACCAAAGAACCTTGGGAGGTATCTTTTTTTTATTTGATCTATTTAATATATACTAATATGATAATCAGGGCATTCTGTTGCAAATTTATGTTGTTTATGATATATAATATGATCATTAGGACATGCATGTATTGTTTGACAGTTCATCCCAATATCTTTCATAATAACAAATAATTCTCGGTACGAGTGAGGTAGAATGTTTGATGGTGGTAACAAACACTCACCTATCAACCTACCAAAAAAATATAATTAATGGTACATGATTCACCCTTTGTTAACAATGACTAAAATAGGTGAAAAAAGATGACATATGACATACCTTAACATTCGTGAGATTGCTACATTGGATAAACCATTCAAAACCTTGAAGTTAACCAACAACAATACATCGGAGAGAAGATTTTTTTAGGAGCCTTTGTATAGGGGTTCATATGCCTTCTCAAGTATAGGTAAATCAAGGTCATCTTCATCATCACGGTCAGTTGCGCCAGAACTATCATCTTTAATTGTATTCTCTGGCACATGATCAGCTACAACAATAACATCATCTTCAATTGTGTTCTCTATTTCAAGATCATCTTCTTCCATGGAATCATTATCTTCTCCTTAGATACTCACACCTCCATGTTCCTCCACTTAAAAATTCTCATTCTTCATATTTTTATGGTCCATAATATGTAACCCTAGGTGGTTGACCTATATCAAAATGATGACCTTAAATTAACCATGACCATGATTTCATCATCAATTAATTTATTATGTATATAAATTGTTAAAACAATATATTGAAATACTTACCAATGGATGAAAATTGTGCCCCCCTTCAATGTGACCATGCCGTCTACAATGTTTCTCAGTTGTTTTGACTAGAAATCTTTGAGTCTTTAAGCCCTTTCAATTTTTGCAGGGACAATAACATTTTCCATCACCTTTTCTTTTGAACTTAGACCACAATCTAGCAATTGTCTCCTTATTTTGTTTTGGGTTCATATTGTCAGACATGGTCTTTCTTCATAGGAAAATATTTAGGTTATAATTATACCAAAAACTTGTCTCCTATACTCTGAATTAAGATATTAATGTTGTAATTCACCAAATATAAACATACTAGCATTAGTACTATCTTGTATAAAATGTGCATAAAGACCACACTAGACTCATGCTAAAAAGAAACCTAAGTTTGCACTAGTTTTTGGAGTCTATAGTTTGTTCTAATCAAATGAAGAAGAATAGAAAGTTAATCTATAGTTAATTTTTCATTTAGTCATCCACTCTATCTTGCATATATACTAACTAATCATGCATGTTTTTATGAATTCATTTTTATCTAAGCATATATTGCATGTCTTTAATCTCTCTTTGGATAAACAATGAGGATGAGGCCTAACTGATTTCATGATACCAATTACTATTTTTGCCTTAGGAAGTTGAACTAACTACCATGCACTAACTACTATTTAAGAAAGACAATTCATGATGGATAAATAAATGAATATATTATGCATAAGGAAAATAAGAAGTTTATGTTAACACCTTTAATTGCCTTGTGGGATAAAAAAGGAACCTAGTGTCATTTATTTTTGGGACAAGATATACATGTTTTTGCTGGGATCAAAGCAAGATGATACAACTTGGAAAGGGGCTGAAAAGTTACATTAGAGAATGAAAAATGACAGGGTACAATTCAGACCTACAAGATATTCTTTTTGGGATAGGAAAGCATCAAATTTGGAACTACAGAATGACCTTTAGGAGTACAAAATAGAGTTAAAGGTAAACCTTTAGGGGTACAAGGTTGGAGGGGTCAAGAATATTTGACAAAGATAGAGGAAAATAAGAAGAAACAATAGGGATATGACTGTCCCATCAAGGGGACTAAACATACATTTTGAGTACTAATTTTTATTCTAAGTTTCAAGTAGGGTACATGGATAAGAAGACAACCTTTGGGGAATTTTTATTGCAATCAAATTACCCTATGATACCACACAATAAAGTACCTTCAAGGAGTATTCATGGAGCAAGGAGATAACCATTTATCTCTTGGGACAAGAGATTTTTCCTAAGAGGGGAGTATGGTGCAGGACCAGATCATGGACCAGTTGAAGACATAAAGGCTACAATGATCAGGGATGGATTTGCAAGGACTTAAAGGGTCAATTATAATGTCTTGAAGTCAATTATGGATTTTAAATGTAATGTCAAATTTCCCTAATGGTCCTAAGAGGACCATAGGACCAAATATAGAATGTAAGGGATCCATCTTGTATAAAATCAACTTATGCAAATAATCCACTAGGACATTATTAATACATGACCATTCCTATGGTTGGAATGAAAGTTATGTATTTTCAGAGAAGGTATATGCAAAGGTGACAAAAATGAAAATTTGACTGAGCACTACTGGTAAATTGACCCAACAACAAATGGACTTGTGATGATTTTCACAATAGTACATCTATTTTTGTTTATGCTCCCACTAGTACTTAGGCAAATCTACATGTTCATCACTTGTGCATATACCTTCTCTAATCAACTCTTATATACATGTGAAGGTTGTATATTTTGTATATGTTGTGTGTGTATGTTCAAGTGTGTGTGTGTGTGTAGAAGCAAAATCAAATGAGCAAGTGAATCAAGGTACGATGCCCCTCTCATAAACATGCTTGCAATATTTGTGAAATTGGTCGCTTATCCATCATCAACAAGTGAAGAGGAAAAAATAGATACTGGCCTAAAAAAAGAGGTATATAGAATCTTAGAACAAATACATAGAGAGCAGTGATAAACATGAATATATGGAGCATTAAAAAGAATGACATGTCTAACAAATGTTACAAAGCATCAAGATAGTTAATCAAAATACAATAAGGCTACCCTAATAGAGGTTTTATACCTGTCAATAAACACATGAAAATATTTTAACAAATCCCACATATAGGTTGTTATTATCATTAATTACAAAGTCTATCATTATAATTAGAATAAAAGAGAATAAAGTAGAAGTATATGTCAAAGATAGTGATGATAGAAATAGAGTTGAATAAAGAAATGAGATATAGTCCTAGATACAACATACCTATACAGTATGGGAATAAAGTTAGTTCTTAGTAGAATCAACTAGGGATTTCTCATAAATGGCTCTACAATCACTTATAGGATGCACTCTTTGATCCTACACCTTTTCCTCAACATATATTGACATATTGAAAAGGAAAAACATACCCTTGTTCAGCCCAAACTCCCACTATTATACTCATGGCCCATGCTCCATGCACCCTCCAGCCTGTCAACTTACAAATTTTGGCAATTACCTTGCTCCTTCATCAAAATCCTACATAATTAGAATAAAATATATATGGTATAGGGGTTGGATCCATTCCATATCCATAATAACCACAGAACGTGGATGGATCCACCCTTTACATACTTATTTCAATGCAAAATAGTGCATTGTTACAGGACACTCACTTTAAAATGATCAAAATATGTTAAAAAGTGATTGTGAAGTACTTTGAAACAAAATCTAGATGATTCTCAGCACATCTAGTGTCTTAGGAAACAAGGACACATAAATAAAAATACAAATGTGCAAGGAATCTTAAGTTTTATTGTCTAAAACTGTATCAGTCCATACTTTTTGAATTTCAAACTATTCCCCACACCTCTCACTCTCTTCCCTACCTTTTAAAAGGTTTAATAGACTCCAAATGACCCCCAAAACTGATCCAAATTGGTTGGAAATCCTAACAAAACAACTAAACCTTTTTTTTTAATGATTTTCCCTCCCTTTGTAACTAACTGTTACTTTTCAAATATTTGAATTTGTAAAACTTATTAAATATAACTCCTAGAAACTCCTAATTTTGATTTTATTCTTTTATGATCCAAATGACCTATCTAAACCATAAAAATCACTCTAAGACCTAATTCCAACAATCTAGGCCTATTATGCCAATATAGGCATTTAACTACCTATAACGTCCATTTTATCATTTTCAAGCTTTTATAATTCTAGGCCTTGTTTATTACATAAAATGGCTTTACATGCCATGGTACATCAAATCACATCACCCTTGGTCATTTTATTCACTCTATTCTTCTTAGGTCCTCTAGGTGACCTTCTTATGCTCTTGGCTGCTCCTGCACCAGGAACCCATATATCTTTTGTTGGCTTTATTATGAGGTGAACAATCTTGATGCAATCAAATGTACTATGCAGTCAATGTGTAGAAATTATAAGGATTCCTCTTTTGTGATTGAACATGTAGGTTATAAACAATGAAACATATGCTTTTAAGAAATCATAGATATAGCTTAAGACCCTTCTGATTTTGAATGAGTTTTCAACTTTTCATTAAATTTTATCTCATAAAATCAAATCTTCACAATAAAATGTGTTGATATTGCTCCATTAAAGTGGTTAAAATTCTACTAATTATATGTTAAACAAGGATTTTTGGACTTCATACTTTGTAATTACAATATTATAGTAACCACTAATGTAACTGTTAAAAGTGTTGATTACAACCAAATCTACCCATGAACAGTCAACACAAAGTTGATTCTTTTACCTTCAAATGCAAATGAAATGATACAAAAATGGAATACAAGTACAATAAAATCACAATAAAATGTTTCTACTCCATTTTCCAATTAAAACATATTAGTTCAAAGCATTTGAATGTACAGAAATAAAGACTGTACTCACAGGCCAAAAAAGACTGTCTGCAAGAATGTTTTTATTTTATTGATTCAAAACTGTTTACCATGGTATCCACCACGTAAGTGTGTCAGTGTTTTCAAAAATAGTATTTAGGGTGGCAAGCATGGGACCTAATGTAGGTATATTATGATATGTGTTTTGGAACCCCCATATAGTGTTCAAATTATCTTGTATCAAATCCTCTAAAGATCGAGGGTTTTGAAGCGGGGGATTGTTTTGGAGATCGTTATTTGGTGCGGGAGGGTTATTTTCTTCATTGTTGTCAGCCATACCTAATTAAATAAAAAATAAATATAAATTTCAATTTGATTTCATATATTATTAAAAAATGAATACAAAACCCTATTAACCCCAAAAAACTACATTTAACATCAAAATGAAATAAAATAATCAAAATATACAAAAAATTTACTTACCATATACACTGCGGAGTCAAATTTGATGTTGGGGAAATCAGGTGCCGAAAAAATTGAGTATAGGATGTATAGAGCCATATTTCAATCCTTAATAATGAGAGAAATGAGGAAAATGGCTCGCGGGTTTTGATTTATGCCATAGGTTTTGGGTACCTGATTAGGCTTGTGCTTTGGTGTCAGGTTTTCCCAGGTGTACTGACACCCAGGCCTACGAAAAAGTCAACAAACATTTTCATGCACTTTTGGACGAGTGAAAAGTTGATTTTTTTCACATCGCCACTTTTTGGTCCCTCATGATCTTGCACATACCCAAATACACAGGAAATAATGAAAAGAAGTTAAAACTAAGAGGATATGACAAACATATGACATACAATGTCTCTAACTCCTCATGAAACCCAAGAGTATCTATGAGATTGAATAGGTTAAATTCAAGTATGCAATATTTCCACTATTTAAATGGCATTTAGAGTAAATATATCTTTATATTTCTGCTTGCATATATAATATATTGTTACTTGATCAAAGGAAAGAAAATATGTTTGAAATAGTTCTCGATCACACAAAAGGAAAAGTGACTAAAATAATTTTCAAGTTAGGAATCATACACACATAGAAGCATAGTGAACCTCCATTCGTAATGCAAATTGAAAGATGATAGCAGGGATTTTTTTAGTGGCGATTATTCACCAATTGGCGAATATGTCCCGATCGGGCTATAGAAATTGGCAAAAAAAAACACCGTATGCTAGTTGACTGGTTCGCCCAGATTTTATAAAATAGTCATATTGTGGTCGGAATGTTTGCCACTATGATTACGCAATTTCAGTTTGGTACTCAGGTTCTTCGCCCATATTTCTCTTTAATGTTTACTCTTATTCACCATGGAATTAATTGAGTGTCTCTTTTGACGATCATCATTTGCCAAATTCCCATTTTCCTATGTGAAATTTTTATTTGTCCTAGGACCCAATTTTCCATGCATCACACACAATGGGGTCCCAAATTCCTGCCCTATTCACCCACTCAATTGCTTGAAATTACGCGGGGTTCGCCAAATATTAGTTCTTATCATATGTACTGGTCGGCCGATTCGCCAAAATGAAAACGGTTTATTTGTAGTTTTCTATTTAAGATATATGAGGTTCATTATTGAAACATGCCAGACAGAAGGAGCCTTCTTCATAGTATTGCGATCAGTAGAGCGAGTCCATAGTATTTTATTGCAGCCTTAATTTGATGGAGATGTCACAGTCAAATTTAAATAGGAAGAGGAGTAGGACTAATGAAGGTGGAGATGTCCAAGAGAGGCCAACAAAATGCAGAAGTATATCTTCATACTTTGGCGGGGGTAGAAGCAACAGTGTTGGTCAAAGTAAGGAAGGTACATCATCAGAGGAACCTGTATAATCTCAACCTACACAGGAGTCCATTCAACAAATTGGGGAGCCTAATAAATCTGGTGACGGAGTTGCAGAACCTGATATCTCTAATGAAGATGACCTTGAAGAAGAATATCCAGTAAATAACCAGTA
>MU226531.1:5069611-5093589 GCA_018584345.1 Thuja plicata
GGGGTCATGGGGACTTCCAAGGGCTCCTAGTACACCTTATCACATGTTAGGACCCCTAGGAAGTCCCCATGACCCCTTTTGACACATTAGAACACTCAAGTGTGTCCTAAGGGGTCATAGGACCACTTTCAACACACTTGAGCATTCTAATGTGTGGAAAGGGGTCATGGAGACACACTTGAGAATTCCAATGTGTCCTTCGACCCCTTGGGACACACTTCACCCTTAGGAATGTTAAAACTAGGGAAAAATGAAAAGAGCACTCACGAGAATGAGAGAATGCACTTGAAATTTTGAACCATCAGAAGCATAGAGCATGACATCTGGATTAGCCAATGCTTCACCTGAGATTTTCTGAAGAAACCCAATCTCATCTTCTGCACTCTCACTTTGTTTCGCTTCCTATGCACACAAGATTGCAATCTCTTTTTTTATTCTTTGAATTTTTCTCAATTGTTGTCTTAGGGCTTGGATAATTTGACCCAGTTGATTTTCCCCCTCTTCTCGCAATAATCTCATCTCTTCTCACAGATTTTTAGTAATCCAAATTTTTTCTCACCCTCTGCCCTAATTATTTTATTTTCTTCCTTCACCTCGCGAAGTTCATATAAAATACATGTAAATGGTAATATTCACAGTATTTAAGAGGCACAAATTGGTAACAATTAGAGCAGTAGGAGTAGGACCCCTTGGGACATACTTGATTGTTTCAATGTGCTGAAAGGGGTCATGGGGACTTCCTAGGGGTCCTAACTTGTGATAAAGCATACTAGGACCCCTAGGAAGTTCCCATGACCCCTTTCAACACATTTCAACACTCAAGTGTGTCTTGAGGGGTCCTACAACCTCTTGGGACACACTTGAGTGTTGAAATGTCTCAAAAGGGGTCATAGGGACTTCCTAGGGGTCCTAATGCGTGATAAGGCATACTAGGACCCCTAGGAAGTCCCCATGACCCCTTTAGACACATTAGAACACTCAAGTGTGTCCTAAGGGGTCCTATGACCCCTTCGGACACACTTGATTGTTCCAATGTGTTGAAAGGGGTCATAGGAAGTTGCATGACAGATCTTCCTGTAGACATGTCCACAAAATTCAAACTTCTTAATACATCGGGCCTTGCAAATACAATTCTCACATGTCCTCCATGATGACATTTCCTGGGACAAAGATGACCACAAATTAATTTCTCTTTGCACATTTCCTGGTACAAAATCTCATACTTCCATCATCATACCTCCTTAAATCATGAGATTTGGTAACAACATGTCTAGCATCATCTGGATGTTTAGGACAATATAGTGGTATTCCATTACCAACATACCCATTATCTATAAAATGCTTTATGATATCACTCCACATTGGAGAAATTATGAGACTAGCTTGGTATTTCCAAAGACATACAGACCAATTCTAGCCCTGAAAAGGGCAACAAAAGTTATGTTTGGAATGTTAAGAAATCCTATATTTTCTGATGTTTTTTACATTCAAATTAGGAATATAATGTTTCTTTTACAAAATAAAACAATATGATATCAACTCTCTTGTTCCTGGTCAAGAGTACATTTGCTAAGAATTGAGCTCTAAGTTCTAGATCCTAACCTTGCTAGAATTTTCTTGTATTCATATATTCCCTCAAAAAATTGATCCAGAGCTCTATTAGTAAAGAACACTATGAGAATGGGACCAAAGGAATTTGAAATCTTATGAAGCAAAGCCTTTATAATTTGCAATCTGGTAAATGTTTTTCCAGTGCCAGGAGGGCCCTGAATAATGGTCGCCTCCTGACTATCATCAACAGAATCACATTTGCAGAATTGTTTCCAATCAAAATTACATTCAAGCTTAGATGTTTTGGCTTCTAGATAAACTAACTGATCTATAAACAAAATATTGAATGAAAGACCAAATTCTAAACCATCTTTACCTCCTCTCATCCCCACATATTCAATAGAGTTATAAACCTAGAAATTAGAGGACCCTTTCTGCTCAACAAACTCCCATTTTTTCTTGTAACTCCCTCTAATTTGGTTCACACACTCTCTATAAGCTTCAATTAAATATTCTCTTATAACCCTAAACTGGGTGTGTAAATAATTACATATACATTCTCATATGGCTCTATAGCTCTCTATTTATAGGAGTACAAGACTCTCCATCTACACCATCATTTTGCAAGAGTTCCATGACAAGAGGTAATATATGGGTTTCTCTGAAACACTTCCCCTGCATAAAACATAAAATTGTTGGCCCCAATTCATTATCTCTACATTTAAAAACATAAATAAAAATTCTATGCCAAAAACAAGTTTCAAATTCGTTGGTATTCACATCACAACTAACATTACTCATTACCATGGACTAAATACAAATTCTATGCCAATGTGTCAAAAGGGGTCATGGGGACTTCCTAGGAGTCCTAATGCATGATAAAGTGTACTAGGACCCCTAAGAAGTCCCCGTGACCCCTTTTGACACATTGGAACACTCAAGTGTGTCCCAAGGGGTCCTATGACCTCTTGGGACATACTTGAGTGATCTAATATGTCGAAAGGGGTCATGGGGACTTCCTAGGGGTCCTAACACATGATCATGTGTACTAGGACCCCTTAGGTTCCTTCGTTACCCATGAGAACACATTGGAACACTCAATTGTTTCCTTGGGGATCATAGAGGGACCTAAGGGGTCCTAGTACACCTTCTTATGCGTTAGGACCCTTAGGAAGTCCCCATGACCCCTTTCAACACATTTCAACACTAAAGTATGTCCCAAGGGGTCATAGGACCCCTTGGGACACACTTGAGTGTTCTAATGTGTTGTCGGGGTTACAGAGGGACCTAAGGGGTCCTAGTACACTTTCTCAAGTGTTAGGACCCCTAGGAACCCTCTATGACCCCTTTGGAAACCTTTTTGATGCCTTATACTGGTGTAATTAACCTATATATTAAAATGTCCTATATAATATATATTATATATATACTATACTTGATTTTATTATATATACAACAATATTTTATATATAATATATAATACATATCATATTGAATATATATATTTTACTATATATATTATATCGTATCATATATATATATATATGATATATAATGTAATATTTACTATTAATATATATTATATAATATTTAATATATATAATATATAATCTAATATATAATTTTTGATATATAATCTATCATATGAAGTATGGAGAAATGGGAGGGAGAAAGGAGTTGGAAATAAATTAAGAGGGAGAAATGGGAGGGAAATTTAAAATTCAAAATTTAGCCAGGATTTTTGGGTACCCAATTAGGCTCGGTATTTCTTTGTGCACCAAACCTACCTGGTCAACTCTTCAAATGTCACAAAAATGTGTTTTTCCCCTATTTCTCTAAGTTCCAGACTTCGACCATGTAGCTGACAACTTTTTTTTCACCTGAATTTGATGAAACGAAAAGGGTATCTTAAGGAGATTATCAACTTTCTATCGATATAATTTCTATCAAATTTTGAATTCGGTAAGTAATTATTAGTTATTTTCTAATTGATTTACCTCTAAAGTGCTGATTTATATACTGATTGAAAAATGACTATAACTTTCAGACGGTATAACATTTTTGAAACCTGAAAAATGCGTCACATTCTATGCTTCGCCTACTATAAGGGAATTTTTTTTTTGAATTTTGTAAAGTTTTCAATGAGTTAAGGTGGTCAGACACGAGAGTTTTTTATTCTGAAAATGTTGTAGCAGATAATTCATAATTAATTATTTTTTTAGAATAAAATTACAAAAAAATGTGTCACATCTAGGTATGAGTCTACTAATATATAAAATCTTATAATAAAATACTATGATTTGATCATGATTAAGGTGGTCAGACATATACCTACTTCTTATTTTTTTCCTAAAATTTTTGTACCGCTGCACTGAAATCTATACTTTTCACCAATCATATTAACTTTTTTTAAAAAAAGGCCTAGTAATTTAGAAACTAATTCAATTTCCCACAGATTCTAATCTTACAAATTTTTGGATATTAGGTTGATAGCTAGTTCAAATTTTCACGTCAAGTTGACTAACCTTGATTTGCTGATTTTTCATTGCCACTTAAGGGCATAGTTTGGCCCCTCATGATCTTGCACATACCCATTTTTTTTGTTCCTTGGCATTGTCTCTGTATATGCAAAGGTGTAAATTATTCAATCTCGTACCAGTATTGTGTCGCATGATGAATTATAGACATTTGTATATTGTACTTGTTTGGTCATATCCTCTTAGTTTAACATCAATTCATTATTGCATCTATGTATTTTTCTATTCCTTGGCTTTCTCTGTGGTTCTGATCAAGATCTAATCAATTTTCAAGGTAGTTTCTACGATTAAATGGAGGTATTGGCTACCCTTGCAAGTAGAACTAATTGATTCTATGTTGTCTTGGTTGAGGTAAGTTTTTGTACTGCATTTTTTCGTCTCCTCTATTTCTTGAAGTTTTGAAAGAAGGTAATTTGCAGAGTTTGATGATGGTTTCATCTTTTCAGAGTAGATTGCCAACATATTATAGGTTATTAGATAGAAATTTTCCAAACACAAAATATCCTACATCTTCTTGTGTCATTGTAATTTCTCCCACTTTGTTATAGGTGACCACAAATGATAATTGTAGAGGTTTTTAATTTCTAGAAAATGCTCGTGACTTGCCAACTATTGGTTAGTTTCTCTACATGATGTTGATGGTTTAACCAATAAAGTTTTAAGATGTTCTTATGTCATCTTTCATAAATTTGACCAAAAAATGATGTTTTTCTTATCATGCAATGATGTTAAACAAGAGTTATCTGAATACAAAAATGAAGTGCTTAGCAGTAAATTTCATCATCTGATTTGGATGATGACTTTAAGTCTTCTATTGATTTTTCTATTAGTTATTTTAATGAAACTTTTATTTTGTGTTGCATCCCCTATAAATGGTTTCACATTTTCCATATGTCCCTATTAGGGAAGCTACATCTATAACATGTAGCTATCCTATAATACATAGAAAAATCACTATTTCATTGTGCTTTCATGGATTTCCATACTCTATTTTGGAGCTCCTAAATTGGGACAGGTGGGCATAATGTTTGAAAAGGTTGTCAAGTCTAGTTTTACATCTGCTAGTTGTGTTTCCTTAAATATTTCTAAGTACCTATCAATAGACTCATTCTATGCATACTTTGTAATGATTTTAGTACATGAGACTATATATCATAGATGCATTTCATCAAACACTTATAATTCTATGTCTATGCTTCCACATTTTTCAAACACGTGCACTAGGGTAGTTGTAACTACAACATTTAAAAAAATTTGTTTTGAAAGTTTTAATGGATACCCATACCCATTCTCAAGCTCCCATTTAAGAAGCAGCAAGGAGAACGCTAGCAATAATTGTATAATCACCATGTCAAGTTTGGTTTTACACCCGCCAATTGTTTTTTCTTGAATCTTTCTAAATAACTTCAATCAAGCATTCTTATTTTCTCTTGTTGTTGTGTTTGTGCCTGGGATCGATGTTATTTATCCATGATGGTGGCATAGGGTTTATATATGCCTCTTGGATATGTATAGTGTAAGGATTTGTGCAGTAGTGGGATGAAGATACCCATAGAAGAGGTCTTAGAGGGATGAAGATCATAAAGTGACAATTCATGGAGGAGCATATGGAAGGAATAAAAAAATGCAGTGCTTCCTGAAGATTTATGGGCAGATTAAAATGTACAATTATCATGTCATGGTAAATTAAAGAATCAATTAAAATATGAGAATACATAAGATACATTGAGTATAGAAATGAATCAAACGGTTTTATTGTTTTTCAGAACTTATAGGTGGTGTCAAAGATGCGTTCTGTGTGCCCTCCTTCCCTCCTTCATCTCTACTTTGTGGAATAACAAAATGAAATAAAATGAAACCGTCTTTTTTTAAGTTATATGCATGTGTTGGTCGTAATTACAAAGAAATGTCATGGTTGTCGTAATTATGACCAACACAGGATTGGAATTAAAAAAAAAATCAAAATTTTCCTTCTATAAATGAACCAAGAAAAACCATTTTAATGCTTGGTCAGAAATATTGGTTGGAAATATGGGTCAAATATACTAGTGGTTGAACCAATAGTCCATGTTGGGACTTGGTAGAGAAGGATTGTCTCTAGGAAAAATGAGTACTTCAAGGTTGGAAGTTGACAGTCAGGGAGGAATCACCTTATGTTGGAGGGATTCAAGAATTGAATTATTAAGGGAGATACTGAACAACCTATTGAAGGTTGACAGTAAGTTGGGGACACTAACCAACTTGTAGAGAGGATAGGCCTAACTCACTTATTTTTTGTTCTTTTTTTATGCTACAAATGTGAAGGTCTCTATTGATATTTTAAAGAAACCCACTATAAGCCATATACCAAAATTTAGACTTAGTCTTGGCACTCACCACTTAGTTGTCTAGTCATGATATTAAATTCCATATTCAAGATTATGAAAATTAATTATGCACTACTAACTTAACTCAAAACTTGGAGTATGAATTCTTGACTACTACATGTTAATTGGTATATGCTTAGAAAGTAAACTGTATCAACTTGAGAGTCTTACCCAGTTTGATTCCCCTACTACTATACTACACATTTCTTCTTCTGACATTATGTCAAATAGTTTACACACAACCAATCTGTATGATGTAGTCAACCTGCAGTATTCCAATATCAATACATTACCAAAATCCATTCATAGAGTTGGCATCATTGTTAGAATTTTTCTTGTTGTGATGGATATCCTGATTTGATCAGCTTATTTTGTGATTTGAAGGATAAGTATGTCTTTCTTATGCACATGGAAGGTATGGCTCTGCAATTTGACGAACTTTGAGAAATTTTATGTTGTTATTTCCTTTGATGGTTTCTAATTTTTAATCTCATGGTTGTTTGATCAGGTCAAATCTCCTATATACATGTTTGAATTTCTAAATGGTTGATGAGCTTAAATACTATTAGATATTTGATTTTCTGTGAAATCTATAGTTAAATCGTCATCTTTTGCACTTTTTTTAAAATTGAAATTATATTGTTTGTTAGTTTAGAATGGAATTCACTTGTTATACTGCAGATTACTTATTGCATGTGTTCTATTATGGAAAACCCAAAAAATTAGTTAGAGAAAACACATACTAACCTATAAATTCTCCCATCCACCACTTATCAAACCAACAAAGGTACATACCTTGTAAATTCTCACATAATCTTCATTGACCTATCCAACATGGCTTTAACCTGACCATCTAGAACCTTGAGAGTTATTAAATTCACTCTTTCAAGAGAGGGACTTTGATTTTCACATATCTGTCATCGTATCATGTAAAAATCATGGTTAATAGCTCTTGAATGATAAATTGATGTTGTAGAGGTGTTTTGAACATTGAAGAATGTTGAAGAGTGAATTTGCAAATAAGTACTTTGATGGATACCAGCAAGAATGATTCAAATTCCTCCAAATTTGGCACCACACTCTTACAATTCAGAATATATATTGTATGATTTTTGGATGTTGTATTTCTATCTATTTAGGTCCCAGGTATTTCCGCAAATATCTTTGGTGTATGCAGTGTGTTGGAAGTTTGGATGTCTGTCAAAACTAGTTCAAAAATTGCTCCACATTTCTCCAAATTGATATTTGAAGTGTTGTGGCTTGGAGAGAGTTTTAATAATATTTTTGAAATTTCTACTTGTACAAATTTATTGTAGATAATTATATGAAAAGTATGTTTTTTTGATGTGCCTCATATCTATATTTTATGGCCTTTTAGTGATGAAGAATTATGTGTCAGAATGATTGTGACATCTTGCATTGACACAAAAGGATAAAATATGTCTTAGGAATGATGTTGGATATGTTAGAGATTTTTCTTTTAGAATCTCAATATAGAAATTATACTTGACTCTTAGATTCCCAACTTATGATTCATATAAGCAAAAGTCTAATTGATGAGGATTTATCCTCCTTCTTTGAGCTCCACAGACTCAGGCAGGTGTACCTTTCATACTTTACTGCTTCTCAGTAACTTTAACAGTGGATCAAGAGTTACACTAATTTGTCTCTTACCTTTTACTACAACAATTGATAGCACATCTTGTAAATGAACAAAACCAATCTTATGCAGAGCTTAACAAGCCAAACTATGAACTTGGTAAGGGAAAATAACAGTGAAACAAGGATTCTCATGCTTCTTCTTTTAGATTTCTAGACTCAGGAAGGCTAACCTAATGATTATCTCTCCAAGGAATCAACAAAGTGAATTTTATTCTTCAATAAAATTGATTAAACATATATGTTCTTAATAACAGAAATGTAAATGATTGTTTAGATTTAATATTGATGATGATAACTACTTATCAAAACCTAGACCAATGCCTAATCTAGGGCAAAGAGTCAATTGAGATATACATTCATAGGAATTAATTAATTGAAACACACATGAAACTTAGACATATTTCCTTATAAACCACCTTCTCATTCACACACCCATGTATCAAATTATTACACTAATGTCTAACCCTCTGGAACTACTCATAAGATTTACTCCCTCCTTGAAATAAACTCACAAATAGTTGCACAGTTACCTTGTAACCAGTATATTTAAAATGCCTTACAAATTAAACATATAAGAACATAAACATAAGAAAACATGATTGATGTGAAACAATTTCTTCCATTTGTATTTTATTAAGATATTTCTACTTCAATACATTTAGAGAGACAAAAAGCTTGAAAACTAGACAAAATTTAGAAGTTTGCCTCACAGTTGTGAATTCACCATCCTTTACAATATCTTACAAATTTCTATTTATAGAGAGCACTAGCCATATTGGAATCCTTAGAGAGAAAGGATGCAACAAGCTTCAGATGGATATGAAAAACCTAAAAAGTACTAAAAGACAAAAATACAGTTACATCTTCAGTCGATGGAGAAGAAACACTTGAGTAGCTAATTTGAAATGATTCCAAATCCTTGGCAGTTGGCACCTTTGTTCACATATATTATAGGTAACCTCTTGAGGTTGTTGTGAGACCTAGTGACCGCTAATATAGACTAACTTACACTAGTATTTCTAATTATTACCCTCCTTGTGCTCATTGATCAGGTGCCAGGTGCCACTTTACTCTTCATCCATCACATCCAAGTCAATAGTTGTTGGATTTTTCTTCTTTGGCTTGGTGATGTTATCCCATTGTGTAACATTGGGTTATGAAGGCCAATTAAAAATTTGTAATCCCTGTAACTTTTTTATTTTCATCTCCCATCTGACATCAATTATAGCCTTGACATCTATAACAAACTTCACAAATTTTGTTTCTATTTTGAAGGCTTCCTCCAAGGCTCTGTTGAATTTGTCCATGTCTAGGACATTGTCATCTGTTAGGAATGAAAATTTCTTAGGTAGTAGAGTGTCAATTGCATTCATCCATTCTTTAATAGACTTTATTTGATCATCTTCTCCTTTTATTGGGGGGACAAACCTGTTAAAATCTGGGCCAAACACACTGAACCTTACCTAAATTTGATTAGCTTTTCCTTTGAAGAAAGACAATGTTGTTCCAATCTACTCAATCATTTCCCCCACTTGACAAAGTATTTCTAGGAGATCTGTCCTATTTGGCTACAAGGCTTCTATTCTTTCAAAAAGTGATCCCTTGCTTGACCATCTGCCAAAATATGGATCCAGAGTTGCAATGTGGCTTTTTACCTCTATTTCTAGGCCAGGTAGCTTGCTATAAGCCTTGTGTACTAGGTCAACCTTTCCCTTCAGGATATCTATCATGTGCTACAAGATATTCAATAAGGCACTTAAATCCACATCATTCTTGTCTTGACCTGGTTGCTCTGTTTCTTGAGGAAAATCCTCAATAGTCTCTATCTGAATAGACACAACTTCCTTAGGTGGAGTAGGGAGAGATTTGGGAGCCTCTTCTAACTTCTTATTAAAAAAACTCCACCTGCCCCTGTAATGACTTTATTTGAATCAAGCATCTTTCTCTTTCCTTGATAATATCAAAAGACTCGTAAAAATGTTTTGCATAACTTGCAGAGAGTTGCTCTATTTTTGCTTGATTAAGGTGGGAAAAGTGGGTGATAGACTAGGATATCTGTAAGTCAACAGTATTTTTCACTATCTAGATGATATTATCCCCACCCATCTTCTCTTTAGTACTTATCAAGGAAGGATTTTGTGTCCTTGGTGCTAGAGACCACATAGCTAGAGTATGGGATCTTGGCTCATATCCACATCCCCTGATCATTTCCCCAATTTATGTTTCAGAAGACAAGCTAGCATTTGGTTTCTTTCTGATTTGATCAATTATGAAAGCAGATGTCAAATCCCACCTAGGCACAAGCAGCATTCCACTAGACTTGACCAATTATCTTGCCTCTTCATGGGTTATTGTCTCATTTTCAGGATCATAAGCTTTCAGAGCTTGTAGGACTTCAATTTGCATAGCATCTCCCCCCATTAATTTCAACTATGCTCCTATCTCTGTTTCTTTATCCAAATCAAGAAATTCTTGAATTCATCAGTCTTGATAAAATCATCGTCACTTAATAATTCTTCTTGATGGATTTATCTCTCATATTGGCACAATTGGAGGGGTAACTCCACTTATTCTGGGATATCCTTTTCTTTTTTTCTTCCCTTCTCTGATCTTATTTCTTAGTTGATGGTGATATTTCCTATCACCAATGATCAAGGCACTTACTCTTTCCTTTTTCTTTTCCTATGTCTTATCTTGAGATGGCTCCCCTTGTTCCACTCTCTATTTCTTTCTTGGGGGCTCATTGGACACCTTAGTATTAGGAACCTCTGTAAGATCCACTTCTATGCTCTGCTATATTGCATGTGGCTAGTTCCTGGGAGGAGGGATATGTACTGAGTATCCTCCCTCACTATCCTCTTCATACTTAAAGGATGAGTGCTTCTTAGGGCCTCTTTTCTTGTCATCAATCCCTCAAGTTGATTGTACAAAGTGTGATAAGACTCAATCATTTTTTAGTCTTTTAAAATAAGGCACTCCTGGGAAGAAACCTCCAAAAGGGATCCCTTCCTTCTCCATTTGTTTCTCCAAGGATATCATAGCTTGGTATTTGGTAGCTCTTCTTTTTTCCTCTTCATCCTCCAAGATATTTCTTATTAGGTCTTCATCAACACACTCTTCATGCTCTTTGATAGCAGCAATGCTTGGGGTTTGAAACTTCTTATCACTCCTGATAACACCCTCTAGGTCTACATATCTATACAAGGCCTTGTTCATCATGTACTGGCCTAGCCATTTACTCACTACATCCATGGCCCTTTTCCCAATAGTAAAGTCAACCACTTTGAATTGTCTGGGTGTAAAGGTGCCTTTTCTGTGAGGAGCTAAATGCTCCTTGTCTGTCCACATCAGTTTCTAGATAAAATCTATTAAGGCCACTCTTGGAGGGACATAATTTGGAAGTATGTGTGGGGGTTGGGAACATCCATAAACCCTAATTATGGTATAATTATTTTCACAATATAATCCACCCCAATTGTGATCTCCTGGCCATTTGTCTACATACTGGCTAGGTCTTAAAAGATGAAGTGTTTTAACTAATAGCCTGGCTACATTGAGGCCAATTAATTCTAGAAGTGGATGTACAATATATTTCTCAAAGCCACATAATTCATTCTCATTTGAAGTATAGTTCCAAACCCTAATCCATAACTATACTGGGTTTAGTTAGCCTTGGAAAAGAGTTCTTGGTCTTAGCAACTCTTTATTCATGATGTCAACATTGAAATAAATAATCAAATGCATTAAAAGAGAATAATGCATGAACTTGGGGTTGACCTTCTTCTAAACACTGATTAGGCCCTCATGCATTCTATCAATGACATACTGGATGTAGTCAAATTCTATGTTGGAGTAGGAGTTCTGAATATCCAAGATAATCATTAACAAGTCTGCAGGAAGCTTCTCAATATGTCCATCAATGCCTAGTAACCTACACAACCCATAGGCTATATACTTCATGTAAAAATAGAGGTCTTTAAACTCATAAGGTTCATCCTTTGAAGTAGGCATTGGGCCCACATAATTCATGTTAGACCTAAACACACGAGTCTGGACCAAGTTGCTCACTATGTTAACCTCTACGGTATATTTTCTCTGTAATTTTTTCAAGTCTATCTCTGTGGTAGAGGCATGGTAAATGCCAAATGCTTTCATTAAAGATGCCCTATCTAAATTTACTAAGGTTTTTTCATTTCCTTTTCTAATTATTTTGGAGGTAGATTCATATCTCCTAGCTAGTGTTATCAACAGGTCAACATCTACGAAGACATCTGGGACAATTAGCTTTGCTAGAAATAATTTCCAAGGGTTTGAGACAGGAATCTGTCTATCCATATTTCTATAGAACTAATTAAAAAAATACAAACTAGAGAACCCATGAGTGATGGGATCCCTACAATTAGACACAACATCAGTAAAGGATTCATCATCTACCTTTTTGTTCTAATTCATTCCTGGCAGCAAAGCAATGAATTCATCTGAGAAGATCCTCTTCCCTTTCTACTCCTCCTCTACATCATTGGCCTTGCCACTAGCTTGAGCTTTGCTTGACTCAACTTGAATCATCTTCACTGATTCTTCTGAATAATTTTTCTCTTAGACACAAGTTTATTCTCACAATTTTCTTTGAAAATTAAGCAATTTCTTCACTCTGTGCTCTGAAAAATTAGGTAATTAGAAATGTACAAAGGATGCATCTATTTATCATTGAAAATTGAATGCACCAGTCTAGTCAAGAACTTGGAAATAATTTCTCAATCACTTCTGCAATAACTCTGTGTATCTTGACATCAATGCTTTCTTAGCTGCGATGCTTGAAGTTGATAGGAAGTCAAATTTGAAAAGCCTAGTTGGAAAAGTCATGAGTGCTTTTTCAGTTTTAAAACCTTATTATATGCAAAAAGGCTCAACATGTGATCTGATTGGCCAAATTTTCTTTCTTTTTCATAGCTCAGAGGATTACTTGTACTTTGTTAGAATATTTTGTCTTTATTAACCCTAGCTTTTAAAATATTTCCTTGACATGGCACGAGAACAAATCCTTAAGATTTTACCATACTTAGACCACATTTTAGTTGGAAATCACACGGCTACTTTATCGCCAAGTCACTGAGAGTTTTCTTTGACCCTAGTTATATCACAAGATCTAGCCCCAGCCATGTAATAAGATCTTGATCTACGATTTTTTCCAAGTTGCTAAATGGTTTTCTTAACTCTTATTCTATTCTGACATTACGTGCTGGCCAATCATTTTAACTCTACCCTTCCTCTAGTTCACTTCTTAATGTTGAGTAACTCATTTCTTCTTATCTCTAAATTGCTGAATAAACTTTACTTGGACTCTCTTTGACTGTGATCAAATCTGGAGATTCAAAGATAAAGGAAACCACCAAGTCTCTGAACAAAACTCTTAACCCGAGTATCATTTGGAGATCTAGCACTAGCTGTTCATCTATTATGAAATCTATGATCCTCGCTAAGTCATTGATCTTTTATATTAACCTTAGGTTTATTCAAAGATCACGCGCACACCGTAAGATTTTAGTCATGTCAATGGTTCAGATCTTTCTTGTTAAGTCAAATTTTAACTTTAACTTGAGCTTAAGTCATTTGGGTATTAAACGACTGAGAAAACTCTAAGTCGCTAAATTTTTTACTTTACCCTGAGTTTATTCAGAGATCACGTGACAACCACATGATAAAAACTTGATCTACACCTTGCGTTGAATCTATGAATCATTTTGTACTTGCTCATATTATTTGGAGATCATGTGACTACCCTTGATCTTTCTTTTAATCTACGGCTTGTGCTGAATCTAAAAATATTTGGATTTAACCCCAGTTTGTTATGAGATTATGTGACCTAAGGATATCTTGCAATCTCGTAATGTTTGGACTAACTTAGGTCAAGTCTGGAGATTCACAGAGAATTCTATTTTTGAATCGCTGAAAGATCTAATTAACCCTGGGTTTATTTAGAGAATTTATGAACACCACAGATCTCTTAGCCACTTATACAAATGTCTACATCTTAGTCATTACATCTTGATTTCTGAATAATCCATGACTTCTTGACATTTTCTAGCGATTCTGTGCTAGATACACATCTCTATCTTGATCAACGGTCTAGATTTACCCATGGAAAACTTGACTTGGCTTTAATCTAACCACAAATGATAATGGTTCTTTTGGATATTATGAGAATAAGCTATCTTTGAATTGCTAAATATTTCTTATAACTTGACTTAAGTCACGAGATCTAGCACTAGCCACATGATCAAAATTGCATCCACGGTTGTCGCTAAATCTCTGAATCTTTGAGCCTACTTCACTTTTGTCTAGTGATCACGCGCCAACCGCATGATCACATCAAGATCAACCACATGTACTTAATCTCAGAATGTATAAGAGTATATTATTTTCTTCTCGAGATTAAGAGATAAAAGTCTATGCCAAGTCTCTAGACAATAAAGAATATTCATTTCTATTTGTGAGATTAGGAGATAAAGGTGACAACTAAAAGGCACATGGATTTTAGATCACTTAAGTTTCTCGATAAAATTAACTTCAAATTAGAAGAAAGTTATGAAGACCTAGGGTTTTTGCACTAAAAAGACACAAATGACCTAGGGTTTAGGGTTCTCAACCATTTGCACTTTCTTGCTTGAAAAATAGGCATTTATAGGAAAATTTGATAGTACACTTGAACAAACCTTGATATTTGAAGGCACAAACTGACACTAGGAACCAAAAGTTTTAGAAAGACTCACACAACTAGAAATATACCCAAGAGCATATTCAATAAATATCTTCTTATGATCTTCATAGTAGTCATTGGTTGCTTTTGCGACGCATTGTGTGGAGTTGGGTTTGAGGGTTATTTGTAGATATTTAAGTGACAATGTTTCTTCTCTTTCTTATGCCATATTATTGATTGTATTGGTTGATGTATTTAGTTTATTTTAGGTCCCACCTTTTCATGTGGGGATCCACATTAAGTGTGTTGGTACTCATTTCTAGGAGTACCATCTTTAAATTTTTTCATAGCTTCAAGCTCTTTCATGGCAGAGGTCTTTAGTTGTAGGTAGTCTCATGTCTTTATCTCATGTGAGAAGGTTGTAGAGGGTCGATGAGGTAATTTTTTTCTGCCTTTGGATTATCTCTACGTAGTCAAAAGGGGTTGGAAATAGTAAGAGAATCCATGGTGCCTTCACTGATCTATTTTTTTGAAACGGTATAAGTCCTTTATCTCACATTGGTGGTGCGATCAAGGTACTTAGTGTTTTTATATCATAACCTACATAGGTTAAGTGCTGAAAGGCACATGGATTTTTGGCCATCATTTCAAGGTCAAACAGTTAAGTTATAGTGATGTGGAGGCTAGATGGTAGAGAGAAAGGATAATTTTATGGGCGTACGCTCAGATAACATGGTCAAGGGGTGACGGGTGTCGAAAAGGGTGTTATGGCATGATCTGAGTCATAGCACGTCTAGTCAGATCATGTGATGGAATGGGTGCTGACATGTGGTAGACTGATAGGTGGTGGGGCCAAGTAGGATGGTGAGGTGGCATAGGTCCCAATGAGTAAGGTGGTGCTATGTGGCACATGTGGTGAGATAATTGGTTGGACCAAATTCTAGGAGGGTTCCACATGGAGAAAATAAGAGGGTGATGCATGGCAGCGAATGACAAAGGAGCGGTAAAAAGGGAGATCAGGATCCAGAGGTTGTTGCCATCACATGATAAAGATCTTGCCATGTGTATAAGTTGGTGGTAAGAAGTGTGGGGCTATGCAAAAAGGTAAGGGATAGGTGGTTCTAAGGCCCAATGGGGAGGTGCCACGTGGAGGTCATAGAAGTTGAGCAGGATCAAGTAATCTTTTTTACTTGATGCTTGGGTTTTTTAAAATGAGATCAATGACTTACTTTTAAAGTTAGAAAAGATGCAAATCTTGACCGTCGATGCTCTTTTTCATGCCACCTATAGCCGTTACAATCTGATATTTGAAATTATTTCTCATGGTTTTTATCTATGGCGATGTCTTCTAGGTTGCAAATGCATTAAATGGCTCGATATGATTTTTTTGGATTGATTTAATGAGGCTGTAGGGTGCATGAGTGATAGATTGGTTATATTTTGTCCTTCATAAATGTTTTTAGGTGGAGAATTAGGGTTTTGATCTAATTCTACAATATTCTAACCATTTTTTCTTCCTTGTCTTTTTGTGCATTAATGTTGGCTTGTATCCCAAGTTGTGGTGGTTGTGTTTTAGGGTTTTATTTTACCCTAAGGCAGTCCAAAATCGTGGGATCATTTTGGTATATCTAGGATTTTTGAATTCATTTGTAAAGATGGGAATTTATGACACAAGAATGCTTGTAAGCTCTTCATGTTGAATTAATACTATCAGTGGCCTATTTGGCTCTAATTCTTTATGTATTAGATGTTTTAGTAATGAGATATGTCTATAACCTCCTGTACTTTGTGAATTCTGATTAAACTGTAATGTATTTTTTTTAGTTTCTTGTATTCATTTGGGTTAGGTGTTAAGGACATTTTAATCCATCACTCTATAAGGCAGAGGGTCTAATTGGTTTAGGGTTTCTTTCAGAGAGAATTAAACATCCTTAAAGCAATTTTAGTGAGTAAAGAACTGAAGTGAATTGGATAATCACATCTTCTTCCATGAAGTGTGAATTGAGTATGTAAGGCATAGTCAAGTTCATTGATCAAATTGTAGATTTTACATTGATGTATGTTTTTGTTAAGAGTCTTTTCATTTAGATTGACTCCATACCCACTCGATAGGGCACTGGTCTGATATGTTAGATTTGTGGTTCTCATCAAATTTTATAAAACCTGTTACCATTTACATGTTTTATACTATATCCACCATTCTTGCCTGCTTGTGAAGTTATTGAATATTGAGGGCAGAAGATAGGTAGTGCCAACCTGAGTTTGTGGAGCTCAAAGTGTAGAAGGTTTTAGGATGTTGTTGAATGTTACTTCTTCTCCTTGTTGAATCAGTGCATGGGTTTATATAGGAATATATCTGAGCCGCAGGTATACAAGGGATCAACAAGAAAAGGAACTAACAGAAATGGTGACTCTACTGGGGAAAGAGATATAAAACCTGATTTGAATCTCTGGTAAAAAATGTTAAATCCAATATTCAGATGGAGATAGCCCATCCAAGAGTCAACAAAAACATATAGATTTATTTGGGGATAAGAGAGCTTTGTTCTCTGTTTAGTCAAAATCAATCCCAGAGTGATATGGTTGTTATAGAGTCATATGCTACAAATAAGTATTCCTCTTACTCAAAGTGAGACAAGGTTTTTTTGGTTTGTCATTGCAACAGTGTCTGAAAGTCCAATTTATTTAAAGATATATTTATACCATCTCAAAAAGTGATGAGTGGCGACTCTGAGTTCTCTGATTTTCACCAGTGTGCATGATTCAAAAAAAGCTACAAACAAGAAGGTAGACTTGCAGTGATAATCAAGTAGATGTTTGGGCTTTTATGACTAAAGCATAGTTAGGGGAGGAATCTATATGAGACCCTATTAGTGGGGTGTGTTGAGATTTTGGCTGGTTTTGAAGAAGGCCAGAGTGGGGTGAAGAGATCTTAGATGATTCAAATTTGTCCTCTGCAAAGAGGTGGCAAATCTACCAAGGTTTTTAAAAGGTGATTTGAAGGTGACTTGAGATCAATATTTTTTGCAGGTACTCCAGGTATTTTATGTTTCAAATTTATAAAATAGTTTCCTTACCAAGTGATTGAAGCACTAAAACAAGGAACAAGGTGTGGTTAGAGGCTTGCATGCTTCAAGTTTAGAGTTGCATTTTGCAAAATCAAGAGGGAGCATGTATTAATTGGAAAATGGAGGACATAAAGGTTAGAGATTCTGCTATGTCCAATTGTGGAGGATCTATATGAGATCTTGAAGAGGTTCTTATAGAAAATGAAATTTTACAACAAGAGCTGCAAGAACAGGTCATTTTGTCACTACAAAAAGGATGAAAAGATTGGTGGGAGAATCTGCACTTATTTTTTATATGAGGTTTTTTGCTACAATAGAGGAGCATATTATTCCTTTCTATCCTAAGGAGTTTTTTTGGGATAGTTTATTTGTGGAACTTTGTTTTCCTAATTCAATCTATTGGCCAATCTCCTTGAGGGTAGAATATGTTGTGTTTGCTAGGAAATGGATAGAAAATGTTGAAAATCTCAAGTTTGAGATTGCACATGAGGTTGTACTTAGTGATATTGTTTTGAGAATGATGAAAGCCAAAGTAACAGAGATGAGTCCAGTGGGGATGAAGACTCTTGCAATCATCATAGTGATGCTTCATCTCAGAATAGAGTAAAGGATAAGGATGGTGAGAGTAATGGATATAAAATTTATGTTGATGGTTCTATAAGGGATGATCTCTTTTATGAAACTAATTGTTACTCTCAGCAGGTAACAGTAAATACCTATGATGAACAAGATGATTATATTAATGAAGATGTATGTTTTTGTTATAGTAATTCAAATGAGCTTTAGAGTTTTGAAGAAGGGATATGCATTCCTTTATCAGGTTATGATGAATCGAGTGATTTTTTAGTTTTGAATCACAAAGGTAATCCTTCTTTGTATAAGGAAGAGGATATGTGTAATCAACAACAAAATAATGATAGTATAAATGAAAATATTTCTCATGACTGCATATCAAAAATGGATGAAAGAGATGGCAATGGTTCACTTCATAGTGAACAAATTTTTGAGTTCCTGACTTGTAAATATCTCAGATGTTCAGGTAGGGATAGCTCTGAGTTATTACATCCAGCACACATTAATTTAGATAGAGAATATTAATCAAATGGTCCTGATTTTGACTTGTGTGTTTTTTATTCTCCTTGTACTTTTATGTCACTAGGCCACAAAAAAATTGAATATGATAAATCAGATGATGAAAGAATCAATGCATTTTCAGACTCAAGAAAGGATGATGAAACTTCTGGCATGATGTTGAGGACTGATTAGGATTTTTATGCAGATTGTGAATCTGTTTCAGATTCTGAATCATTTATTGAACCATTTTAGAATGGTCTTTTAGTTTCTCATTGTGCTTAGATACCTAGTGAATGTGTGGAAAGGTTCTCTCCTTCCAACATGCAAATGGTGGTTTGCATAATATTAATAATTTGCAGGCAGGTTGTTTAGAGAACTATGATTTGATTATGTAAAATAGTGACAGAATAATTTTCGATGACTCCAGTTGTGGGACATAAAATAATTGTGATTTTTATTAGTTGGAGGATGTTTTTCCTGGATGTGACAATGCAATAAATTGATATAAAATACTCTAAGGGTTATGAATATTTCAGGTTCTATGTTTGACATTGGTCACATAATGATCAATAATATCAAATAAGGCCTGATTTACAATTGTTGAATGAAGGAAGAGATATTGAAGGTGTGTTCTATTACTTGTTGAAATTTTTTAACATATCTAATCATTCAGATAAAAACTATATGTTTTTTTCTTGCTTCAAGTGCAGAGAGAAATTTTTTTTGTGTTTGACAGAGGCAAGCTAAATCAGAACTTTATTGATGGAAGAGGGCCATCAAACCTAGTTTGATTTTCTTCAAATCAGGGGTAAAAGGGCAGAGATGAATTGAATCTGATAAAATCAATGTAAATTTGTATATATTTCTTGATTTTTCCTCCTTTGGTATGTTTGTTGTAGGGTTTCATTTTTTTTATCTTTTTCTTCTCTTCTCAGAGGTCCGGAATCTCACCATGCCCACAAGGGGAATGTGTCCTCAATCAGAGCCACTATTGGTATTCATTTCTATAAGTACCATCTTTAAATTTTATAGAGATTCAAGCTCTTTCATAGTGGAGGTCTTTATTTACAGGTGGTCTCATGTCTTTATCTCACATGACAAGGTTGTAGAGGGTTGAGGAGGTCATTTTTTTTGCCTTTGGATTGTCTCTACGTGGTCAAAAGGAGTTGGAAATAGTCAGACAATCCATGGTGTCTTTGCTGGTTAGTTTGTGTTTGAAATGGTCTAAGTCCTTTATCCCACAATGATCATGCGATGAAGGTACTTATTATTTTTATATCCTAACCCGCAGAGGTTAAGTTCCAAAAGGCACGCAATGTTTTGGCCAGTAGTTCTAGGTCAAGAGGTTAAGTTGTGGTGATGTAGTGGGCAATTGGCAGACAAGAAGGATAATTTTGTGGGTGTATGCTCAGACGATGTGGTCAAGGGGTGACAGGTGTTGGAAAGGGTGTTATGGTGCTATCTGAGTCATGATGGGTCTAGTCAGATCACACAATGGTGCAGGTGCTGACATCTAGTAGACTGACATGTGGCAGGGCCAAGTAGGATGGTGAGGTGGTAGAGGTCGCAGTGAGTAAGGTGGTGTTATGTAGAAAATGTGGTGAGATAATTAGTTGGACCAAAGGCCAAGAGGGTGCCACATGGAGTGAATGATTGGGTGACGCATGGTAGAAAATGGAAAAGGAGAGGTAAAAAGGGAGATCAAGATCCAACAATTGTCGCCATCACTTAAAGGAAAGACGCAAGGAAGATAGGCATTGTGCGATGGTGAAGATCTTTTCATGTGTCCAAGTTAGTGGTAAGAAGTGTGGGGCCTATGAAGAAAGGTAAGGGACATGTGGTTCTAAGGCCCAATGGGGAGGTGCCATGTGGAGGTCAATAGAAGTTGACGGGGCTCAAGTGATCTTTTTTTACTTGATGCTTGGGTTTTTTAAAAGGAGATCAATGAATCACTTTTGAAGTTATAAAAGATTCAAATCTCGACCATCGATGCTCTGTTCCATGCCACCTATAGCCGTTACAATCAGATATCTTAAATTTAAAATTATTTCTTAGGGTTTTTAGCTTTGGCACTGTCTTCTAGGTTGCAAAGGCATTAAATGGTTCGATCTAATTTTTTTGGATCGATTTAATGAGGTCGTAGGGTGCCTGAGTGATAGATTGGTTATATTTTGGGCTTCATAAATGTTTGTTGGTGGTGACTTAGGGTTTTGATATGATTCTACAATATCCTAACCATTTTTTCTTCCCTTTCTATTTTTGCAATAATATTGGCTTGTATCCTAAGTTGTGGTGGTTGTGTTTTAGGGTTTTTTTGCCCTAAGGTGGTCCATACTTGTGGGATCATTTTGGTATATCTAGGGGTTTTGAGTTCATTTGTAAAGATGGGAATTTTATGCTACAATAAGGCTTGTAAGCTCTGCATGTTGAATTAAGACTATCAGTGGTCCTTTTGGCTTTGATTCTTTATGCATTAGATGTTTTAGTAATGAGTCATGTATGTAACCTCCTATAATTTGTGAATCCTGATTGAATTGTAATGTTTTTATTTCAGTTTCTTGTATTCATTTGGGTTAGGTGTTAAGGACATTTTAATCCATCACTCTGTAAGGAAGAAGGTCTAATTGGTTTAGGGTTTCTTTTAGAGATAATTAAACATCCTTAAAGCAATTTCATTGAGTAAAGAACTAAAGTGAATTGGATAATTACATCTACTTCCATGAAGTGTGAATTGAGTATGTAAGGTATAGTCAAGTTCATTGATCAAATTGAAGATTTTACATTGATATATGTTGTTGTTAGAGTAATTAGCTAGTTTCATTTCTCTTTTTTCACTTAAGCTGTCTCTTAGGTGCATATAATTAATATTTATATTAATTATATTGCGCAACCTAGTTTTTTTGTTTAGGGTTTGTTCACCTTTATAGGCTGAACTTTGTAATGTTTCTTTCATAACTTAGGGAACAATATTTTGACTCTTCTTTCGAGCATCTCTGAGTTATGCTTTTTCATTCTCGTGCTTCTTCTCTAAAATAGGTTACTTGAATGAAGGTGTATTTGAGTTCTGTGGATTTGCATTTGTCAAATCCTACATGGTATTAGAGCCACCCTATTTCTGCCTAGATTGAAGGTTTTTTGAAGCCACGATTCAAAGATGACAGCCACAGCTTCTCTGGGGTTTTTTTGTCATTTTGAAGGAGGTGCTGGTTTTTGGAGTACTTTGAGCCAAAAAAAACTCCACCATCGCGGTCAGAAGGCCCGAGAGAGTTGAAATACATATAAAGTTTGATGATTTTGGTCATAGTGACCTTTGGTAAAAAAATTTAGCATCCCAGGCCATACAACACACATTTCAAAAATATATATATAAAAAAATTTAAATTTTTTTTTTTTTTTAACATTTTAGGGCAGTCGAAGCAGCCACTAGAGCACGCCACCATGCACCACCATGGTGCCACCTTGCACCAGCCCATGCTTAGCCCCTGCCGACGTGCCACCTGCCGACCCCCAATTTTTGGTGAAGTAGTCATCACCACCGGTGGCACCGCCAGCAACAGTGCTGCCACCTGGGAACCACCTGGGAGCAGCTCGGTGGCCACCGCCATCAGTGTTTGCCTCTAGCCTACCACTGGGTACACCGATAGTAGCCAGGTGATGTCATTGCTGATGTCACCGGTCAAAAAACAATTTTTTGGCAGTTTTTTGAAATTTTTTACTTTTTCGGCGACGAAAAAATTTTCTGGCAAGACGGGCCCGCAACGTGCAGACGACCATCAATTTTTTTCCCGGCAGCTATGACAGTCATTTGGATGTCAAATTTTTTTTTGTGTCTGGTTTTTTCTAGAGAGTTGTTTTTCAGAGGACTACTTGGTTTTTTTGCCATATCTTGGGCATACGGTGTCCGTTTTTGAAAAATAAAATATCACCGGAAAGGTATTTTTGAGCTAGACATGATGATGCTGGTCTTGTTTACTAATTTGGCCATTTGGGCTCTATTTTTTTGTGTTGAAGTAGAGGCTTCTATTTCCTCCATCTCTGCATCTGGCATCCTGGTTTTTTCTCTCACTTTCCATGCTTTCAGTAATTGTTTCTTTGCTATATGGGGGATAGAATCATACATTGTGGGGAGGTGCTTTTGATTCCTATCATTTAATTTCAAAAAATGACCCTTCTACTTCCATCTTTTTCTTCTCTCAATGTCGGACCCCTCTCTGGCCCGACTGACACCGCACAATTACCACACCTGGAAAGCACACATGACTAGGCTACTCATGTCACATAGCCTATGGTCATGTTTGGATGAGAACCAACCTATTTTTTAGCATCCTTTTGAGGCTCTTCAGCATAGAAATAAAATGGATGAAGCCATGGGCTTACTGGCACTGAATGTTTCTGACAGTCTCTTGTTTCACCTGGAGAATTTGAACACTTCTCAGGCTATATGGAACAAGTTTGTAGATTTTTTTGGCACAGTTAATGAGTTTAGGGCACTTTAGCTTGATGCAGAGTTGACATCCTTGTCTCCTGATAGTTTTTCCACCGTTGAGGACTTCTTGATGAAGTTTAATTCTCTCTGTTCAGTTTTATAGGGATGTGGGAAGACCAAGTCAGATAATGAGTGTATTTTTTTGATACTCTCAAAGCTTTGTGGATAGTTTTTGATATTCTCCTCCACCTTCTATTTCACTATGGATGCTTTGGGCCCTTGGTACACTATGCCTTCCTTTGAGACCTTCTTTGAATGATTGAATCGAGAGCAGTCAAAGATTCAATAGATGGATATTTCTTTTGGCTCTATGAGCCATGCTTTGGTTTCCCACTCATCTTCACAGAAGCTGGAGCAGAAACACACACCACCATCTACTCCTTAGAAGGAGAAATCAAAGACTAACAAAGCCTCATGTTCCTATTGTTAGAAGGGAACTCATGATGAGTCACTTTTCTATCAGAAGAAGTTTGATGGCTATGAGAAATAGATTGCGGCTTTGCAAGCTCTCCTTCAGAAGAGCACTGTTTCCTCTCC
>MU226531.1:5105217-5120284 GCA_018584345.1 Thuja plicata
AGTGTTGACCAACTAATGCTCGGTGAACACTGCAGATTCTGCGAAAATCCTTTGGTAACCGAGTGAACTCGGTAAAGACTGACTTTCCTTCACATATACTTTGATGACCGAGTGAACTCGGTAGAGATTGAATTTCTTTTATTGACCGAGTGAACTCGGTAGTAACTAACTTCTCGGTATAGTATTCTGGAGTGCTTTGTAAACTCTGTAAATAGCTTCTCTCACCGACTGAGCTCGGTAGACTTGGTTAACTGCCTTGCTGAACATTCTGAGCTTGGTAGACTCTGTCTAGTGACTGATATGACATTTTTGTAACATCAAGGACAATACACAATTAAACAATTGTTTCCAACAGAAAGGATGGTGAATTAACCTTTGGTTGGTTGAGATTTTTCTTGGAGAGTCCAGATTGAAGAAGCCCTAGTTTTGGAGGGTTTGGGAAGCCTATTTTGGGGCTTTTGATGTTCCCAAGGGTATGAGACTAATTCCTTTCAGATTTAAGTGTTTTAGGACATAATTAACCACTGTCCAAAAGTTGGAATATTTTGGTTAAGTTTATGATATAGTTCTTTGGTAAAAGTGTCCATTTTTATATATTTTGGGGTCCCAAAGTTGTAACAGCAGGGTATGGTCCAAAACAACCTACCTCTTTCTTTATATATGTTGTAACCTTGATAAAGGGTATTTGAAAACCTAATTGTTTTTCCAAGTTATTCAAATTTTTTTGGAGTTATGGGCTCTAAAAGGTCATTGTTGTCCTAATGCAATATAATTAGGCCTCTTAGCAGAATTCAAGAACTTCATGTATAGCCCATATAATTTGAATCTATATCAAGTTGATTCCTTCTAAATTTGGTTGAATTTAGTCTCTTATGGCTTAAGAAACCTTGATTCAAAGTGTTGGGTTGAAATCTTCTTTTGAGTTATTTGGGAAGGGTATCTTTGAACCTTGTATTTCCCTTATATGCTCAATCCTTCCATTTTGTCAAGAAGCCCACTAACCTATCCTCTACACCAAGTGGTATTAGAGAAAGTAATAACTTGGGAGGAAATTTAGGTGTGCATGTCTGAAGAAGAGTTTGAAGATTTTGCAGAAGAGGCTCGAAACATGCCTCCAAAGATGACAAACATGGAGCTTACTAGGATGGTGATGGAGCAAGAAGAAAAGAAAAAGAGATTGGAAGAATTCATTGAGAGATTGACCCATCTTGTTGAGAAGAGGGATTCAAACCCTCATGATGATGATGGTGAAGTAGAACAGGAACCTAATGAAGAAAGGTTGGATCCTGAGGATGCTAGACTAGTGAAGATCCTTAAGGTAGTCAAAGGAGGAGAATCCAAAGTTAGAGAAGAGATCCCAATGTATGATGGGAAGATGGATGAGGAAGTTATCCTTGATTGGTTTAGTGTTGTTGAGAACCACTTTGACTACATGAGGACATTGAAGACAAGCATAAAGTGAAGATTGCAAAAGAAAGACTTAAGGGTCATGCATTGCTATGGTGGGATTGCCTACAAGTAGAAAGGTGGAAGAAAATTATACCAAAGATCACATCATGGCCTAGAATGATGACAAAAATTAGGGAAAAGTTTCTACCTGAGGACTACAAGGACCAACTTTTCAAGAAGATTCAAGGGTTGAAGCAGAAGAAAATGGATGTCCGAAGGTATATGGAGGAATTACACAAACTTGACATCAGAGCCTCTCATGATGAGGATGTGGAAGAGAAGGTGGCTAGATATCTTGGAGGGCTGAGGTACAACATCCAGGATGATATGAGCATGGCCATACCAAGGAATCTTGAAGATTGCTACAAGTTGGCAATGAAAGTTGAGGACAAGCTTAGAAGAAGGAAAGAGAGGCAAGGAAGTTCAAGAGGGAAACAAAACAAGGGAAAAGGAGTAAATCCAAGCTAGGGATAGAATGATAAGGGTAAAGAGAAAGTCTTAGATCAGAAAGGAGAACAAAGAGGTGCTAGAGGAAAGAGATTCCTTGGAAAGTGCTACAAGTGTGGTGAAGAAGGAGACCCATTCTACAAGTGTCCTGAAAGAGAAGCCAAGAATAATGATAAGAGGATCCAAGTGGTCCAAGGAGAAGATGATAATAAACAATAAGAGGAAGAAGAAGCACACCATGAATATGCATATCCTGAATAAGATGGGTGTCTCTTGATGGGAAGATCACCTATCCAACGTATACCGAAGGTATCTATCTTTATAAAAAATTGTAAATGCTATGGAAAAATATGCCAGATTATCATATATTCTAGTTCATTTGACAATATAGTGTCCTATGAGATGGTAAATAAGTGAAAATTACTTATATTTCCTATTGGTAGACCATATAGGGCCTCTTGGGTCAGTAATGATTAGAATATTGTAATTAAGGAGCAAGCATACATAGATTTTTCAGTTGGGGGTTATGTTGATAGGGTTCTAAGTGATATAGTTCCCATGACATGTTGCCACATCATCTTAGGGAGACCATGGAAGGATTCAAGAAAGACCATTCATTATGGTATGAAGAATGAGTATGTAGTGCACAAGGAGGGAAGAAAATTTACCCTTAAACCTCTTCCAAGTCAAGTAGAAGAAGTTGGTAGCATCATTGTCTTTGGTGCAAAAACATATGTTGATTTACAGATTCCAAAGTATGAGAAGATAGTGACTACAAAGAAGTAGCCTAAGACTAGTTTATTGGTCTTTAAAGATAAGTTTTTGGACAGTCATGAGGCATTGAATGTGAAACAAAAAACAAGGAATGAAGATGGTGTCCTTATTGGCACAATGTGGTGTCCTTTGAAGAAATAAATAAAGAAAATTGTAGAGGTTTCATTGAAAGGCACAATGAGGGGTCAATCTAATCCAAGGAGGCAGTTGCAAGGATAGTTTGTAGGCACACAAGATCAATGTTTGTAGCAGCATGATGACATATTTGATCTTAGTTCCATTCCTTCTTTTGTTTCTCACTCTTTTTTTGTAGGTGTGAAGGTTAAGAGGACAAAATTGGAGGTTGAACAAAGGGCTCACAAGGTGAAGAAGAGAGGACCACCTACAAGGAAGATGGGAGGTAGAAAGACACAGTCCATTAGTTCTTGGGACAAGAAATTTTTCCAAGGTGGGGTGTATGGTGCAGGAGCACCTATGAAGTCACCTAAGGTAACCATGGATCCAATCAAAGGAAGAGGTTCAAAGTCATCCCTAAATGTAAATTGGGGTGTGTTAGAACCAATAATGAAAATTTTAAATAAAGAATGCAATGAAATATTGTCAAGTCCTATTTGTCCAAGAAGAGGACTAAGATACCAAAATATTGTAAGTTGGGTCAATAGTACCCAAAAGGTATAATTAGGATTTAGAAAGTATCTAAGGGATTAAAATAGACCCTAGGAGTGAAATTAAATAAGTTAGAATACTTTAATTTCAATAAATTGTAAGTTAAGAATTCAAATATTTGAATCTTAACGGTTACTTGAGTTTAGGAGGGAAATGCATTTTAGTGAATAAATATGATTGTAATCAAACCAAAAAGAATTTATTTGGTTGATATGGTTACTATGCATCATATATTATTGTCCTATGGTAGGGAAAACACATAGTACGGCCTAGTACATAGATTGTACGAACTGCATAAGTTTGAAGCAATAAAGTGGTAATTTTTGTAAGTTTCTTGATTTATGAATATTGTAAAGAGTCTAATTCATTGAATAGAAATCAATGTGTGTTGTAGAATATCTGTAAATATATTTTAAATCCATTTAAATTAAGTTTTCATTGAAAGTATCTGACTGTACTTTGACAGAGCATAGTTTTACATTATTTTAGAGGCATGGAATGAGATTCATCCCCTTTTGTAACCACTGTAACTTGAGGATAGATCACACATTTGTATCATAGATATATAACACTAAATATGCAATAAGATCCATCATATATTGTAGGATATCTCCATTTGGTGTTTGTTGCAGGGTTAAGGAGCATGGAAATGCTTGGAATGCTATAGCATTAGCATATTGGGCCTCATGATGAGAATTTTTTTTTATGTTGGGCAGAACTTAGTTATGTTGAAAGGATGATGAATTAACCTCTGGTTGGTTGAGATTTCTCTTGGAGAGTCCAGATTGAAGAAGCCCTAGTTTTGGAGGGTTTGGGAAGCCTAATTTGGGGCTTTTGATGTTCCCAAGGGTCTGAGACTAATTTCTTTCATAGTTAAGTGTTTTAGGACATAATTAACCACTTTCCAAGAGTTGGAGTCTTTTGGTTAATTTTATGATATAGTTCCTTGATAAAAGTGCCCATTTTTATACATTTTTTGGGGTCCCAAAGTTGGAACAGTAGGGTATGGTCCAAAAAAACCTACCTCTTGCTTTATATATGTTGTAAAAATTGATAAAGGGTATCTGAAAACCTAATTTTTTTCCAAGTTATTCAGAATTTTTTGGAGTTATGGGCTCTGGAAGTTTGTTTTTGTCCTAATGCAATACAATTAGGTCTCTTGGCAGAATTCAAGAACTTTTTTTATAGCCCATAGAATTTGAGTCCATAGAAAGTTGATTCCTTCTGAATTTGGTTGAATTTAGTCTCTTGTGGCTTTAGAAACCTTGAGTTAAAGTGTTGGGTTGAAATCTCCTTTTGAGTTATTTGGGAAGGGTGTCTTTGAACCTTGTATTTCCCTTATATGTTCAATCCTTCCATTTTGTCAAGAAGCCCACTACCCTATCTTCTGCACCATTTACTTTTGGCAACTCGGTGATCATCAAATTTTCATCTTCAAACATTCAATCGGTTATAGTTCATCAATGGGCACTATGTCACACAATAACTATTCCTTATACTCTTCTATTGAAAAATTCACACAAGCCTACTCTCTAACCATGATACTTTTTTCATCACTCACCCAAGAGGATTTATAAGGCCTAGGGTGTTTAAAATTTCTCAAATTCAACTTATCAACCATTTCACATGAAACGAAGTTGTCAAATGAATCAGAATCAATTATAATCTTTCAATTATATTCTTGACTAAGACAATGGGTTCTGAAAATTGATACCTTTGGCCTCCTTTGCTACTATAGTGGTTCTCTTTTCCTCATCATAAGAGATTCCCCAACTTCAGGATATGCCAAGAGTGGTCATCTTTCTCCTCTTATTATTAATATTCTTCATTGTCACCTCTGTCTTGAGTTAAGGGCACTCTCTTATTGTACTTATTTGTATCCTTTTCTAGACACTTGTAGAAAGGATGCTCTTCCTCTCCACAATTGTAACATTTTCCATTGAAAGTATTGATTCCTCTACCTGCACCAAATCTTCCTCCACTCCTTTGTCCACTTATCTTATCAAACATGGTCTCCTTTCCCTTATCACTGCTATTTTACTCTTGTACTTCAATGGATATGTTCCCTCTATCCCTATTTGACCATCCTCGTCCACCTCCTTGTCTTTCTTGTCTTCTCTTTACCTTGTCCTCAACCTTGATGGCCAATTTATAACATTCTTCGATAGTGCTATGGGTAGTAAGAATAAATTCATCTTGAAAATTGAACCTTAGACCCCCTAAATATCTCACCACTTTCTCCTCTTCATCCTCATCATGTGTAACCTTGACATCGAGCTTGTGAAACTACTTGGGGTACCTTTGGACATCTATGTCCTTCTATCTCAAACCTTGCAATTTCTTGTATAACTACACCTTCTAGTCTTTAGGAAGGAACTTATCCTTCATTTTTTCCATCATCCTTGACCATGAAGTGACTCTAGGAACTCCCTTATTCCATCTATTAGCCTGAAAATAGTCCCACAAAATCAATGCATGACCCTTCAATATAGACTTTGCAATCTTCACCTTTTGACCATCCTCAATACCTACACAATCAAAAAAAATTCAACTGCACTAAACCAGTCAATCAACTCCTCATCATTCATCCTACCATAATACATAGGAATTTCAAACTTACCTTTGTAATCATTCCCTTTAATGGATTTAACATGCTTAGTCATCCTTGCCTCCTCAGGATCTAACTCTTCCCTTAGTGCTCTCTCTTCTTCTTCTACCTCTTCTTCTTGGTCTTCTTGTGTAGTGTCTTTTTTATTCTTACTTATTTGCATCTTCATCTTTTCCATCTCTTCCTTCATCTTCTTGTTCTCCTCATAACTTTGTTCCATAATCTTGGAAAACTCCACATTTTTCATTCTTGGAGGCATTCCTTGACCCTCTTCTCCAATTGTGTCAAACTCTTCTTCTTCAGACATATACTCTATCCTTCTCCCAAAAGGATACTATTGTGCTTTGATGCCACCTGAGAAAATCATCAGTCATCATTCCATCATCCTCTTACTCTCTATCGATAGTACCAAATGTGCACAGGGATCCACATGAATGAAAAATATGGGCCCTCAAAGACTAACTATGCTCACCCTCAACTAAATGAGTGGCACATTGTATGAGAGTCTATGTCAGAGCACTAATCAAGCCTTGTGTGTCCACCTCCACATGTTCCTTCACAATGGAAGGAATACTAACATACTCGACCTATGGCTTGCCAATGGGAACCCTAGGTGCATTAGGGTCAGGAATTCCCCCCGTCTATCGACAAATGATGAACCCTCGCCTCTACCCTATGATTCTTGAAAGTTAAAATAATTTGGCACCTCCTTGAAGACAAACTTGCAATAGAGTTTCCTCAATAAATATTTAATAACCTCATGATTGTTTTAGAGAGGGCTATCAAAAAGCATCCACCATTTGTCTCAAAAGTTTTTTTCATTTCTTCATTCAAGTATTGATAAATTGGAAACCCCTTTTCTTAATTCAAGTATCAATTTCCCGTATCTTTTTAAAGAGTTTAGAAATGTCATCTTTCATGATTTTCTTCCTTTTTATGTCCTCATATGACAATTTATCTACATAATATTTTTTTTTTCTTCTCTTTTGTTTAGCCATAAATTAAGTTGCCTACTAATTGAGCCTACATGAGTCATGATTGATTCTAATTATTTGGAAATTTTTGCCCTTCCAAGATTTGTATCAATATATTCTTTTAACCTCCTAATCAAATATTGTAATTTATTTTTCCCACTTTCTATTTGGTTCATTAAAGTTTCTTGTGTTCTAGGTAGAGGTCTCTTGATTGATGGAGGCGGTTGGGGTTCATTTTATTGGTTAATTTATTCATTCATTTGTTCATGAAAAAATACGAAGTGTATGCTTGAGAGGGATCATTCCTTCTTGGAAATTAAAACAAAATTTTTATTTTGAAATCCTAATTAAACTTAAATTTTTATAAATAAACTATGACAACAAAATTTGATTAAAAACACAAATTAAACTTAAAGTTCAATACAAAAATATGCATAGCCTATAAAATTACTTACTCCTTCCGCTGGTGTGAACTTCTTGACGTCGTTAAGACATTTTGTATGTGATTTGATCAAGCCAACAAGAAAAAACAATACCAGCAATGGCATACGTGCTTTACAAACTGAGAGAACAAGCTGAAACACGGGTATGAGAAATGCCAGGAATGACATTTTTTTGTTGTTTGACATTTTAAGGAAAACTTTACATAGCATGTACGCGCTATAGCGTGTATATTCTATGCTTTGAATTTCACAAGCCTAAGGCTTGGGAAACCCAAGCCATAGCTGGTGCAGGAGCACCTCTGCTACAGGAAGTTTGAAAGCTACATTCTGTTGCATGAAGTTTCAAAGCTACATGAAGACTAAATGATAAAAAAGAGATCAATATGTTTGAATCTAATATGGCTTGAAGCCAATTTGATGTAATTGGATGTAATGAAATGTAATAAGCCTAATGTATAAAGGCATGTAATGGTGTAATAGGAAGTTGAGTGCATAGGGTGGAATATTAGGCCTAGAAGGCTAATGGTTAAGTCTTATATTATAAATTGTAGATTTAATGTAATGTTAAGGTCCTTCATGGACAAATTTTTGATTCATAGTTTGTAGAAACTCATTAGATAGGTTTCAAGTGTTTAAAGATTTGTAATATAATGGTTAGATGCCAAGTGGAGGGAAAAGTCTAAAAATAGACCTTCTTGCATGTAGAGGAATCCTAATTGACAGAGATCAGTTACAGAAGTTATTCTTTGTCTATGTAAGCCTAAGAAGGCATGAGAGCATGAGAGGTAAGGAAAGGAGGCTGAAATGTATGAATTATTCTCTGAGATGTAAATAAAGTTATGATTTTATGCAAGTTCAATTTGAGTTTTTATTATAGAAAATTGGGTGTTATTGCGGGGGTCATATCTCCTAACTCAATCGTTGGATCTTTCTCATCTTGGATTATGTTTTAAAAAACCTAATTACACCCATATTCACTGGAGGGATTGTGAAGATTGTATGTTTATCAAAATTTATGTATGACTATTTACAAGTCTATGCATAGGGCAGAGACTAGACAATTTTTGATGAATTTTTAAGATGCATGCACTAGTGCTTAGTGCCTCTGCATCAAGTGGTATCAAAGTGAGAGAAAGGTCTCAGGTTTGGAATATTTAGATTTCTTTGTTGATGCTTGGAGTTGAATTATCCTCTGAGAGTCTTCCAAAGTGGTGGCTTAAGATCTGAAGAATCCTAGAATGGTGTGAGAAGATGACATTGACCAGAAGTGAGAGAGAGTTAGCCAAGTTGCTGAAGGAATACTTGGTTGAAGGAAGAAAATAAGAAGATAAGAAAAGAAGAGAGGAAGTATAAATAAATAGGAAACAAGAAGAAACAAGGAGGAAAGAAGAGTTGAGAAGCTTGAGGAAAGCTTTGGAGGAGCAGGAAGAAGAGGGAAAGGAGAGGGATGAAAAGTTAAGAAGCCTAAAAAGAGCCCTAGAAAAAGGTGAAGAAAGATTAAAGAAACTAGAGAATATTCTTAAGGAAGCTACAAGTTGGCACTTATGGGTGAAGAAGAAGGTGAAGTGGCCTATTCAAAGACTAGTTGCAGCAGCAAGGAAGAAGACGTAGGTTGAAGAAGAAGAGGGTACAAGGAAGGGTACTCTTGATGCACCTATGATGAAGGGTGTAAAGACTTATGATCAAGACTTGGTTGATGTTGGAGGAGACAACATAGAGACAAGTCCAGAGAGGTTTGAGGTTGAGGAATCTGATTTGTGGGATGAGTTTGCTACAATAGTGGAAGAATGGCATAGTTATGGAGGAATTTTGGAGGCATATGAGGGAGAAAATTTCAATGAAGAGAATGAATTTACAGAGATGGGCCATGAGGATACTCAAGAAATGAAAAAATTTTCTCCTAGCATGGAGATAGCACAAGGTGGATCAGAAATGCAGATTTGGGATCAGAAATTGGTCTACTTTTTGCCCATGGGAGGCAAACTAAGAATGGAGATGCAAGATTGCATGATGAGGAAACAACATGAGAGGATGCCATGGATCATGAAAGATGATCTTTTCAAACCAAGGGTGAAGATAAAATGGTTTTATTTTTTGGCGCTTGTTTGTTGCAAGTTTCCAAGGGGACTTGGAAAGATTGTATGGTGCAGGAGCACCTCTGCTATAGGAAGTTTGAAAGCTACATGAAGACTAAATGATCAAAAAGAGATCAATATGTTTGAATGTAATATGGATTGAAGCCAATTTGATGTAATTGGATGTAATGAAATGTAATAAGCCTAATGTATAAAAGCATGTAATGGTGTAATAGGGAGTTGAGTGCATAGGGTGGAATATTAGGCCTAGAAGTCTAATGGTTAAGTCTTATATTATAAATTGTAGATTTAACGTAATGTTAAGGTCCTTCATGGAAAAATGTTAGAATCATAGTTTGTAGAAATTCATTAGATAGGTTTCAAGTGTTTAAAGATTCGTAATATAACGGTTAGATGCCAAGTGGAGGGAAAAGTCTAAAAATAGACCTTCTTGCATGTAGAGGAATCCTAATCGACAGAGATCAGTAACAAAAGTTATTCTTTGTCTATGTAAGCCTAGGAAGGCACACGAGCATGATAGGTAAGGAGAGGAGGCTAAAATGTATGAATTATTCTGTGAGATGTAAATAAAGTTTTGATTTTCTGCAAGTTCAGTTTGAGTTTTTATCACAGAAAATTGGGTGCTATTGCGGGGGTCATATCTCCCAACTCAACTGTTGGATCTTTCTCATCTCGGAGTATGTTTTCAAAAACCTAATTACGCCCATCCTCACTTGAGAGATTTTGAATATTGTAAGTTTATCAAAATTTATGAATGTATGTGTATAGACTGTATAGGTGAGGGGCAGTGAAAGGGCAATTTTAGAGTGATTTTTCAAGATTCCTACACTAGTGCTTAGTGCCTCTGCATCAATAGCACATGTGCACTATAGTGCGTACGCCCTATAGGCCATACACACTATGTCTTTTTGGGGACCAAAAAATAATTTGGCACCTTTTTGGTCCCCCATCTTTGTGCATATACCCATCATATAAGCATTACGACTTCTTTCCTAGACAATGAGAAGTTTATTGTCATCAAAGGTAGTGATCACTGATATAACAAGAGTAGCCAAGGGTACAATCATAATTTATTCAAAGTATCAGCATCAAATAGGACTAGATCCTAGTTAAAATAATAGTGGATTCAAATAAACAATGATGCATGAGAGATCTAAGTCACTAATCTTGAAAAAGGGTTCTCTGATCTTTCAATGAGATTGACTATTATGTAAAGTGAGATAGCAAAAATATTAGGTAAGCATTATCACTGATCTACTAGAGCATGAGAAGTTTACTATCATGAAAGATAGTGACCACTAATATAACAAGAGTAACAAGAGGAAAAAGCTCAAAAGGAGAAAATCAAGCAAGGAAAAAGGCCAGAGTTACAACCTTTGAACAAGGACCTAATACACACCAAGAAGGTCTGGAAAGTGAAACTCCCAAATGAATTGATATCAAAAAAGAAAAACCCTCAAGGGAAGTTGAAAATTGATAGCCTGGAAATTTAGTTAGAGAAACTAGAATCTGAAGGGTCCATACCAACGGAGGGGGAGGGTAAGGGACAACCACAAGATTAGCCAGGTAAAGGCAGGGAGTGTGAAGGGGTCTTAGCAAGCCCAACACATCCAGAGGATGAAAATGGGACTAGAGTCAAAGGAGGTTGGGAGATCCCAGAAGAGGGGGAGATTATAGGTGAGGCCAACATTGACCTCTCTTTTGTTCTAGATTCATAGGAAGATGGGAAGAATGCGAGGGGACAGGGCCCAACCATCTCCCAAGAATCAAATGTTAGCAAAAGAAATTATATCTCTCTAGGGAAGATTAGCTGATTCTTGGAAATGGCATCATCCACTACGCCTGGTCAAATCTCAAGAATGGAAGCCCTATCCGATAGCTACAAAGATGCCTCCAAAGATGAGAATGTGGGAGCATGGATAATAGTGAAAAAGAAAAATAGAAAGGACCCATCTCTAGCCTCTCCTACAACAACAAGAAGTAGGGCCAAAGTAGACACAAGAAGAAAGTCTAACACACCAGGAAGGAAGAGTATGAATCAAATCAGAAAGGAAGAAGCAAAAAGAAATATTGCAGATGGTTACCAGTGGACCATCCAAGAGTCTCTTAAGAAATCATGAAGGTCATATCATGGAACATTCATGGGCTAAATGGAGCCCACAAACAAGAAATAATCAGGAATATGATTAGGGACCATAGACCAGACATTTTTTTGATACAAGAAACAAAAATGAAAAAGGATAAAGTAGCAGGCATTTCCTTTGGAAAAGGTCTGAAGACTGCTGCTACTGACTCAGATGGAGCCTCTGGAGGCTTACTAGTGTTATGGAAGGATCACCTCAATGCTCAAATTATTTGGGATGAGGGAAACATCTTACTTATTCACTTCAATAACCCAAAAGAATAGGAGGGATGGGCTATAATGAACATTTATGCTCCAAACACAAAGAATTGTAGGTGTGTCTTCTGGGACCAGCTGCAAACTCTTTTTTCCAAATTTAGTGAACCAAAAGCCATTATCATGGGGGATTTCAATACTCCTATTCTAGAATCTGAGAAATTTGGCAGTCTACCACCTGACTTGGAGAGAGGGCAGCAACTTGCTAGTTTGATCAATGATCTGGCTCTCATTGATGTGGATTTAGGCGGGGGTAAATTCACTTGGTCAAATAGAAGAGCGGGATCAGAGTGCATTCAGGTTTGCCTAGACAGAGCCCTCATTTCTTTGGATTGGATGCAACAGTATAATTTTCACCTTTCTTCCTTGGCGAGATTCGGTTCTGACCACTCTCCTATCTCTCTCAATCTGGCCAATCACAATAAGAAAAAGGCTTTCCCCTTCAGATTTGAGAGGATGTGGAAAACCCACCCCAATCTCCTCAGTAAGATAAAGGAGTGGTGGAGTATTGATATAGACGGGACGACGATGTATAGGGTGGCTAAGAAGCTTAAGAATATTAAAATGGAACAAAAGAGACTTTGGCAATATTTTTCAGACAAAAGACAGGATTAAGTCAGATCTTGCAGAGATTCAAGAAGAGATCCAAAACCATGTTTATGATGTTGATAGAATCACTGCTGAAAAATCCATTATGGATGATCTTCACAACATTGTAAGTAAAGAGGAAATGTTTTGGAGGCAAAGGTCAAGATCGATGTGGTTGAAAGAGGGGGACAAAAAATCTCATTTTTTTCACCTATCCACTATGAAACATAGGATGGCTAATAGAATCAGTGCCATTAAGAAAGGGGATCTTACTTTGGAGGAAGACAAGGAGATTGCAAATAAGGCCATCAGGTACTTCACTCAAATCCTTTCTAAAGAGAATAAACTCATCGAGGATGACCAGGAAGTTATTCTTCAAACTATTCCTAAGGTGATCATGAAAAGCCAGAATAAGTACATGTTGGCGATCCTGAATCAGGCAGAAATCCACAAAGATTTTTTATCTTTACCTACAGAAAAATCCCCTAGCCCAGATGGCTTCCCTTCTTTCTTTTTCCAGATGTACTGGGAGGTTATCAAAGATGACATTGTCAAAGTTGTCCAGGAATTCTCTGGTGCCAAGAGCCTTCTTAAAGAGATCAACGCCACTTTTCTTGTCCTCATACCAAAAATCCCAGGTGCAGATTCTTTTGAGAGTTTTAGGCCCATTAGTCTGTGTAAATCTTTTTACAAGATTATCTCTAAAGTCCTAACTATCATAATGCTTAAAATCCTCCCAGTTTTAATTGCCCCCCAACAAACGGGCTTTGTCCCTGGTAGAAAAATTTTGGACTCTATTATGGTAGTGCACGAGGTGATTCATTCTTTGGAGGAGGGAAATCGGGAAGGATTCCTGCTTAAACTTGATCTCTCCAAGGCATATGACAGGGTTGATTGGTTCTTCCTGAGTAACATTTTGGGGGCTTTTGGTTTTAATGACAAGGTTTTAAAGATTATTTCACAGTTGATCTCCACACCTTCTTTTTCTATTTTGGTGAATGACTCTCCTTTAGACTTCTTCAAATCCTCTAGGGGTCTTAAGCAAGGGGACCCCCTCTCCCCAATTCTCTTCATCATTTTGGAGAAGTGCTTGGGAAGGCTTATCCATGATTATAGGTGAAGGGGTCTGATCTATGGGCTACAAAATTCTTCAAGCCATTTCAATTTTACTTACCAGCAATTCATGGATGATACCATTCTGGGTGGTGAGTCTTCGGTTAAAAAAGCTAGAAATGTCAAGAAAATCCTTAATTCTTATTCCAATGCTTTGGGTTAGCTTATTAACTAGAACAAGAGCTTGGTGTTCTTCATTAACACTCCCATGGATAGAAAAAGGAAAATGGTTGGCATTCTGGGCTGTGGTACTGGCTCCTTTCCAGCTTCCTATTTAGGTCTTTCACTCAGAACCAAACCCCCTGAGGCCTTCTGGCGAGGCCTTATTGATAGATTCAATAGGAAATTGGCAGGCTAGAAGGGCATCACCCAGAGTCAAGCTGGAAAAGTGACTCTGATTCAATCTACTCTTTAGAACCTTCCTACTTATGCTCTAAGCCTCTTCTCAATCCCTGCTAAGGTGATAGACTCTCTGGAAGCTATTTAGAGAAATTTCTTATGGGCTGACAAAGAGGGAAACAAGAAATACCCACTTGTGGCTTGGGATACTATATGCAAGCCAAAAAAGCATGAAGGGATGGGCATCAAGAAGTTGAAGCAGTTCAAAAAAGCTCTACAAGCTAAGAAGATTTGGAGAATTTTCAACTCTACAGAGGAATGGAGGGATATTATGAAGGATAAATATGCAGCTAACTTAACCTTCAAACAATTCATCAACAGAGATTTGGACCCGAAGGGATCTGACATATGGAATGGCATTCTGAAGACTAAAGGTATAGTGACTGTAAAAGAAAGATGGAAAGTAGGCAATGGTAAGGATGTCAACTTCTGGCATGATGATTGGCTCAGACAGGGTCCTTTATGGAACTTGGAGGCATATAATAGATGGGTTGAACATTGCATTGAAAAATATGGCAGTAGAGTTAGTGACTATAGAACAAAAAATGGATGGGTTTGTATTTCCTGGAAACCTACCTATTGGGAGCACGCTCAGACATGCAAACGTTAGAAATATAAATCATTTAAACTACACTAACATGTCTAAAAAGAATACTCTAAAATAACAATGGCTTCCACCATAACCTCCGATGAGCTGAACAAGGGCACCCAAGGCCTTGTTGATTTGCTTTTAGAGATGTTATGTGGGTGTGCTCTCCCAACACAATATCATAAATCCCACTATGATTACATTAAAATGATGAGCTAATCACTCAAGAAACAAGTATAAAGAACTTGCCTCAAGCTTTCACTATGAATGAAGATGCAAGCCTTTAAGCTAGAATGATGATGCAAAATCTAACTAAGATGATAAAACTAGATTCATTCCATATTAAACCTAAGATGTGATATCTAGATTCAAATATGAAATAACATGCAAATGCAATAAGATTCTTATGAAATGCTATACTAAATTGCTTAGAAATCCTAGAAACAAACTAGCATGATAACAATGCAAAAATAAGAGATGCTTTGCTCTTGAGAAAGGCCTCTATTTATAGAGTTTTTGGAGG
>MU226531.1:5137423-5153773 GCA_018584345.1 Thuja plicata
TTAAATACTAAGGGAGATGAATCATATTTAATTAAATAAATTTAATTAAATAGATAGAAGAATATAAAAAATATAATTAATTAAAATTAACTATAATGTTATGGGAATATTAATTAAATTAATATAATGATATTTTGGACGTCTACAAGGTTAATCTTACTGAGGTGTTCCAAGACCTAAAACCTATTATGGTCAATATGGGTCTGTTGGCGGACAGATTTGTCTTCTCTTTTTAAAATGGGAATGGATAGACTCTATGTTTTTTAAGATAAATGATTCATCAACAGTTGGGTAAGCATAGGAAATTGCTTCCCTCTGAATTTCTAAGGTTCAGCTACCTTCTAAGATATTCAATGAATTACAAACATAAAAGTAAATCTATACACCTTTAACCAAAAAGTGTAGAAGGAACACTCAAATACTCTTGGGTATTGAGGTCAAATTACAGAATCAACTAATAATTGAAATAACCATGAAGTGAACAGAAATCAACTAACCACTTCTAAATCAGACAACTTACAAACTAACCTAAGAAAAGACAAGCTATAAAGAAACTGGAAATGATTGAATATAAACAACACATGCACAGATTTAAATGTTTCAATTCTCAAAGAAATCACATACATTCTAGATTTTGATTCAAAGATATAAACCACACCATGCATCTATATATTCATATATTAATCAAATCATAGTCTGATAAAAAATCGGTCACTAGCTATTTCAAAAAATCTAGAAAAGTCTATGCTAACTACTTACTCCAAAATAGAAACTATCTATTTTCTACCTTGATTTTCTAACCCTTTTTCTGTTCAGAGTTCCTCTATATATATTTTTGCATCTGAGAGAGCCTCCAAAAAAACCCAGCCTCTCAGACATCAAGAGGAAAACCATTTAAAACCAGTTACATAACTGATAAAAATAGAGTTTCAAAGCATGTGTCACTTAAAACATAAAGTAAGGGAAAAAGATACCTCAAAGATCTTCCAGGATCGGAACACATTTGTTAACTCTTGAGCTAGCTAGGAATGTAGATTCGTCAGGCCTGTCAGCTTCACCCGAGTCGTGTTATTTTACCACCTTAATTCCCTGATTCTCTCCACTTTCTTCAGAAACTGACTTCTCTTTAGCAACAACATGGATTCCACATTCACAATTTTGGTGAAGTCTTGAACTATCGGTGCCTCATTTTCTTTGAGAGTGTTCATGGCATCTACATCTCTGTTACCTCCTTCAATCTACAAAATACTTGAGGGGTTCACTATCTTGATATCTTTCAGAGCATCCATGTGCATATCCATCACTTCCTTTTCGATCACTTTGGCTTGAGAGATTTCAACTTTAAACATTGTGTTTTTCCATCCAAAGTTCTGCTTGAGAATAAACAGCATACAGGGGTCTACCAATTTCATTGGATTTTTAGCTATGAATTGAATCACGCCATGATTTTCTATTTCTTGAACCTATATGACAATTGCTGCACATTCAGCTTCTTCCATTTCGCAACTTGGAACCAAGGTTTGGACCTCACCAAGTAATGTTTCTCCATCGAGGTAAGTAGATATAAACTCATGGATGAAAGCACTACCTTCATTGATGACATTGTTTATCCAAGACTTTACGATCTCTACCAGAACTTTCCCCTATTGAATTTGTTTCACTAGGTTTTTGCTTTCAACTAAATTCAAATCAAAATCCTATGAAGACTGAGCTAGAGGCAGAACTCCATCATCAACGACTGAGGAAAGGAACTCAGCCATGGTGGAGACTAGCTGCTTTAATTTCCATTTCTCTTTCCCATCTTTTTGCAACTGCCCGAGCATATCATCTACTGAGAACATAAATAGGTGATCTCTAGAATCCCTGTTTAGAACACCAAGTTCCATTTTTGTGATCTCAAAGTCTTTGGCCTTTGGTTCTTGAATTCCTTCTTTAGGCTTGAAAGTGGCTATCTCTGCAATCACCTTTCCGATTGACGGATCAATAGATAACCTAGCATCACTCTTCACTCTCAGGAAGTGAAATGGGTTTATAGCTCTTCCTCTTATTCACCAATTTAGTAAGCCAAGGAGGGACTAAACCAGTGACTATCTGATTATCAGGGGTTTTTGTAGGAGTATCCTCAACCTAAGGTACCTTTGTATTCATAATAGAAATTTCCTACTCTTTTACTTGTTGATTCGGAGAGAATGAAATATCATCATCATTGATCTCAACATCTAGATAGTTGAGTCCTAAAGCTGCCATCTAAGAATGATTCTCTAATCTCATTCTTGGTCTCGATCTTGGTGTAGTCAGGTGCTTGCTGGAAATCACCTTTTTCTTGGGAGGTGAAATTTTACCTGAATTTGGAGCCACAAGAGATACATTAGACGAGGCATGCTTCATTTTCACTAGGTTTGGTTTTACACTGTCCTTTTCAAGAGGGGGGTCTTATCTCTCTCATTCTTCTTTTCTGTTAACTAGCTTTCTGTGACCCCAAAGATGATTCGGGCCCTAAGCTTTATATCATCTTCTTATTTTATGTTCCAATCTATGTTTGGGGGAGCTTTCGCATTCACATTGTTAGCCTCTAAACCTATGGTTTCAGAACAGTCTTCTTCCACATCTTTAATATCAAAATTCAACTATAACATCTTGATCTATGGGATTACAAGCCTGGAATGATCTCATTTCTAGATTGCCTCTTCATCACCGAGATCTTCCCATAGGTCTTCCAGGTGCGAACTGGGTGAAGGATAATTACTTAGACTTAAAACTTGCCTGGTGAAGCCCTTATTGTCAAAACCCCTTCTTAACTTATAAAATTGTAAGTGAAAGTTCAACAAATTGCTTCCAATTACTGAAGCATCCATCATATTATTATAAGTTAAATTACCAATTTTAACTGGGAACATGGAAGGCCATTTTTCTTCTGGCAGAGCATTTTTTATGACCACAAACAATTTCCTGCAAACTTCTGCCAAAATAAAATAGTCAAAAGCAAACCTCGGGAGCCTGAGAGGTTCATCATCAAAGCCTCCAATCTGAATGTAGGTGAAACATGGGAATTGGATATACAGGCTGCCATAAGTTTGAATTAGTTTCTGTGCCTCCAATGAAACTCTTTTGTGCGGGACCCCTGCCAATTGTTGACACAGTTTGCCAGGGAAAATGTCATGAACTTTCCTGTAATTTTCTAAAATTTTATCTTTCCTTAACAAAGGACAGTACTCATAAATTAAAATATCTTCATTCCAAGGAAGGTGTCAGATGGCGGACAAATCTTGTCTGCATGCTAGGCAATATATCAAATAAGAAGACATAAAGAATTCCTTCCTAATGGCCTAAGCTTGTTTGAGTTGGTCTCTCAAGGAACCAGCAATGATTTCAGCCCAATCAATATGTTGACCCCCATCCAAGATAATTTCTATAAAATGAAACATCCACTCCTCGTATAGAAGAACTTGTTCTGAACCTTTGATCTGGTTCTGAACCTTTGATGTGGTCTTTAGTTAGCAGTTTAGGCAAACGAGAACTGCCTTTGTAATTAGTTTGAGTCCACTTCCTAGCCACATGGATCCAGTTTTTATCTTCATTTTCTTTGTTCTGAGCTAGGGATTGAGTGGGCGTAAAATTGACAAAAGACTCTTCTGGGAGTTTGAAAACAGCCATAATAGTCTCCCTATTGATAGGCACAAGGGTTTGACCTTTCATGTTCAAAATACACTTGGATTTAATATCATATCTGTTAATGCATTGTTGAACTAATTCTAGGCATACAAATGATGGCAGGAAAGCTGTGACTTCTAATAACCCACTTGATAGGAATTCTAGGCTATGTTCTTCAGCTACATGGTTTGTACAATTCACTATCATTTTTTCTACCGGAACCCCTAGTAGGTCTGTTTCTGAGATAATAGGAGCTCTGCACTGCATATTTCTAACATTCTCGAAGAAATGCAAACTGGACTTCATCCTCTCTTTAGAAATAAAAACCCAGATGACCCTCGTCCCTTTTTGAATCAATATATTAAATAGCAATAGGAAAAGAGAAAAGGCTTCGGGAGCTACCTATTTTACGCAGACTTGGAACAAATTCTTCTCCACAGCCGAGACTCCACAGAAAAAAAATAGGAAAGAACTTATAGAGCTGTTTATATTTTCAAAATAATGCTGGAAAGATCGACTTTAATGAGCATAAGTCAGGAGCATTAAATTTTGATGATGCAAGCCGTAATGACTCAATAATAAGGCATCCTTGGAATCCACCACCCTTAATATCATTATTAATCATACCCCAAATGATATCTTCTACTCGTGCTAAAAATCTTATTAAATGCCACCCCAAATCTTATTAGAAGTTTGCCCCGTGGCTCCTGTCAAATCAAAATTGCCCTTCTTAAAACTTAACCATTATTACGCCACTAGGTCACATCATGGGTCCCATCAATTATTATTTTTTTACTTGATGACTCTGCCCGCAATCTATCTCTGAACCTCTTTGAACTAATTTGAATTGGAGTTCAAAGAGGTTCGAAGTGGTTCACCCCCATAAGGTAACATAGGTTGGGGCCCACCTGCAAAAAATAGCCGTTAGAGGATAAAACATTCATTGAACCATTTTGAACTACTTTGAACCAGATTTCAAAGAGGTTTGAAGTGGTTCAAGTAAAGATTGAGCCTTGTAAAGGATCGGTTTGAGAATGGCTGAACTTGAACTTGAAAAATTTGAAGGGGATATGCGTTTGAAGGGTTATCGCAAGGAGAGGCTTTCAAGGGAACGCGCTAAAGAGATTCAAATTAAATAATTAACAAGGGTCTTTGACACTTTAACAAAGGTGACTCTAACTAACCCTAACATCGGCTCTAGCTGGGGACTACATATTGTTCAAGTGCAAAGAACTCTAGACAACTAGTTTCGTAGAGAAAGAAAACAAAGGGAAAGAAAAACAGACAACCACGACACACCAAAAAGGAAAGCAGGGGAAAAACTATCTACTATGTACATGGATACTGACTGAGGTACATCATTAGAGCTTGCATAACTTAAGATCCTTCCCATTGTAGGTAAAAGGCAGATTCACACCATCTAGGTAAGAAAACCGAAAAGCATTTGAACCAAGGGCTTCAGAAATAATGAATGGGCCCTTCCATAAAGACTCAAATTTCCTGTGAGAACCTTTAGGAGCTCTTCTCTTGTCCCATAAAAGAACTTCATCTCCCTTCATAAAGTTACGAGGTCATGCTTGCATATCAAAAATCTACTTCACTTTTAACTGATGTTTTTTAATATGATCCACCAAATCTTCTCTTTCCTCCTCCAGCCTAGCCAGATGCATGATACGTTTCTCTAGAGGATCTTTAAAATACTCATCTTCAATTATATATTGGAGCTTAGCTGAGGAAAGTTGTAAAGGCAGTGATACATGTGCCCCTATTCCATATACTAGTTCAAATGGGGCCATCCCAATTGCTCATTTCAGAGTAGTTCGGTCTGCCCATAAAGCTTTGTAAAGTTTCTTATGCCATTCATGGGGATTGTCTTCCATCAATTTTTTCATTATCATAACCAGGTTCTTATTGCTGGATTCCGCCTGACCATTTCCTTGTGGAAAATAATCAGAAGAGTGAGCTAAAGATATGCCATGCTCTTAGTAGAAAGCTGAAATCTCCTCAGAGGAAAAATATGTAGCGTTGTCAACTACGATCTTAACCGGTACCCTGAACCTGACAAAAATATAATTTAGGAGGAACTTGCACACCACCTGGGAGTTCACTTTCTTAGAGGGAACTGCTTCCACCCAATTCATAAAATAGTCAATTTCCATGAGAATGTAGACATGTCCAACACTAGACGGTTGGTTCAAAGGCCCTACAAAGTCTATACCCCATTATTTAAATGGTTCATCAACAATTACAGGTTTGAGAGGTAAAGCGGCGAGGTGAGGTCTTCTAGTGAAAAGCTGGCATTTTTCACAATTACAAACATATTGGTAGGCATCTTTGAACATGTTGGGCCAGTAAGAGTGGTTCTGAAGAATTTTAAACGCTGTTAATGTTGAAGAGTAGTGACCCCCACAAGCCTCATCATAAAATACCTTCAACAACTCTTTTTTTTGTTCAACGTCCACGCATCTGAGAAAAGTTCCATCTATGCTTCTCTTATACAGAATTCCTTGAGATATCACATATCAATTGGCCTTCAATTTTAGGTTGTGCCTTTCTTTTGGGTTTAGGTGATTAGGAAATTCACCATAAGTAAGGAAAAAGGCCATGTCAGAGAACCAGGGGTTGGTTAAACTAACTAGTAATGCCATAGGTACTTCATCAATTTTTTCAGATGGTTCACCATTCTCCGCTATCAATTTACATAAACCCTTCCCCCTTACCAAATTGGTTGGTTTAATTGCCAGGTCATACTCTTGAATTTTTTCTATCCAGATTGCTCTGTTGTTCATACCAATCTCCCTATGAGTCAAAATACTTTTCACTGGTGTATCAGGTACAAACACTATGCAATGAAAATGGAGTATATAGTATCTAAATTGTTTCATTGCTTTTACCACAGTGAAGGCATGTTTTTCCATCTGGGAATACTTAAGCTCATGTCTTTTCAGTGGCGTGCTCATATAAGCTATGGGTGCTTCTTGTCCTTTCTCATCTTTTTGTGTTAGTATACCCGACAGAGTATGTTCCGAAGCATAGCAATAAATGATAAAGTCCTTTTTGAAATTGGGACTCTTTAATACAGGAGCCTATGATACTACATTTTTAATATCTCTGAAAGCCTGATGCCCATTCTCATTCCACTTGAAAGGAACTTTCTTACTCATCATATCAATCATATTTTTAGTAATTTCTAAAAATTCAGGAACAAATGCCCACAAAAAATTCACCTGACCAAAGAAAGATTTCAATCCACTCCTGTTAGAAGGTAGGTTAAGCTGTTGAATCACCTTTACCCACTCAGGGTCAATCCAGATCCCATCCTTTGAAACAATATGACCAAGTAATTTGCCTTCTTCCACAAAGAACGTTGATTTATTAGGGTTCAAAGAGATGCCATGATTTCTACACCTCAGGAGCACTATCTCAAGATCTTTTAAGTGTTGACTTCTCTCTTTCAAGAAGACGGTGAGATCATCCAAGTATACCACTATAATTTTGTTCTAAAGATCTTCAAAGGATGAATTCATTGCTCTCTAGAAGGTTGCACCCGTGTTGATTAACCCAAAGGGCATACAACTATATGCATAAGTTCCCCATGGGGTGATAAAAGCCATTTTGTGCTGATCACTTTTTGCCACACTGATTTGATTGTATCTAGAATAGCCATCTAGCATAGACATAACTTCAAATCCTAAAACAGCTTGAAGCACATGTTCCATCATAGGTAATGCATAGTTATCTTTCAAACTTGCTTGGTTCAGGTTATGGAAGTCTACGTAAATCCTGATTTTTCCATTCTTATTTCTTACAAGAACTATATTGGCAATCCGCGTTGAATGGTGGATAGGATAGATGATCCTTGCCTGTAACATTTTTTTTACCTCCTTTAAAATAGCTTTAGACACTTTTGGATAATAGTTCCTTAATTTTTGGCGAAATGGGGTTACACCAAGTTTTAAAGGGATTTGGTGTTCAAATTGGCCTCCTCTGAAATTATTTAAGTCTTCATATCCCTAGGCGAAGACATCTTTATACTCTCTGAGTAACCTTATCAGGCTTTCCTTTTCAGATAAAGTACAAGTTAGACCAATAGAAATCCATTTTGGATTCTCTTGTTCTCCTATATCATTCTTGTCATACTCTTTAGAGTTTTGCACATGAGATACCTTTTCTTTGATGGTAATATCATCTTTCCTTCTAAAAAAATGTTCAAGAGACACAAGGCCTTTGGGAATATTATTTCCTTTCAACTGGATCACTCCATCACTATCTGCAGCATCTTGATAGATTTCTTTCCACTCGTTATAGGATCCTTCAAAATATACATCAGAAAAATCTGTGGCACATTCTAGGAAATCTTTGAGTTGGGAATCACTATCAAAGACTTGCCAATGCTCTATGTTATCAGGTATTCTAGGCTTGTAGATCATTTCAATTTGGTATTTTTGGGTTTTAAAATCAGGGCGAGGCAATAAAAGTGAAGCTGATACCGCCAAAGCATCTACTCTAGTATTTTGACTCCTTGGGATAAATTCAATGGAGAAGGCCTCAAAGAACTCCAACTCATCCCATACCAAATTTATGTAGTGTCTCAACTTCTCATTCTTGATAGAGAACTGTCCTTTCACCTGTTTCACAGTTAGCTCAACATCACCTTTCGCAACCAATTTCTTGACTCCCCTCTATTTAGCTTCTTCCAAACCTAGCAGCAAGGCTTCGTACTCTATGATATTATTAGTATTTTTGAAATCTAATTTGAAAGCTAGAGGAATACATCCTCTATCAGGAGGGAAAAGAACTACCCCTGCGCCTGAGCCTGAATTGGAGCAGTTGCCATCGAATTCCATCTTCCAAATATCCCCTTCTTTTTGAGAAGGAATGGCACTATCCTTTTCATGATTAGTTAAAATAACATAGTTACCAAAGTGACATTCTTCGTACAAAATTTGAGCCTTTAGATTATCTGAGGGCATCACAGTATATTTATTTTTTGGTTCAGGTTCAATTTTCACTTTCTTTTTGCCAACTAGGATCAAGGCCTCTGACCAGTCCATTTTAATGTCCCCTCCTAGATCTTTGCAAAAAGTTCTACTAAGTAGCATGCCATAGCTCGCTGGCATATCTGCTACCAAAATAGTCAAATTTAGATGCTTGTCAGGGTATGTAGCCAGAACAACTTGGGCATCTTTGACTTGACCTCTTAGTGGAACTTCCTTTCCATCCATAGAGTAACAATGACCATAAGTTTCAGTCAAGGTGAGGCCTAGGGCTTTTGCGACTGGGGCGAACATGATGTTATCCAATGCGCCAGAATCGATTATGCAATTACTAAGCTTCTGGCCATTTAGAAGCAAGGAAATGTAAAATGGATTAAGCTTCTTTTCCTCTAGCTCACTCTCAACTGTATTAACAGAGGGACAATCTTCTGGTGTTTGAGGGGTCTCTTGAGGTTTAAAGATGAGTGGTTCTTCAACGGTAGTGGTTTTACCTATGAGAGGATTGTCTAATTGGGGACTTGAACCAGACTCTCCTTTAACATATTTTACCAACCTATCCAACTCTTTAGGGTTCATTTTAAGATATTCTACAGGGGAGATAGAAATTGTAGTACTCTTACAGAATTCAATGAAGTCAAAGGGAAAAGGAGGAGTCAGATTACCTCTTGGCAAGATCTTCACCTCAGGACTTCTCAAATTTACAGAAGTATCTCCATCTTCGGTTTCCTTACGTTTAGCATCAGTAGTAGCAGTTAAACCAAGGAAAATTTTTTGTGTTCTCTAATTTCTTGTTAGAATCACACTAGCAGGGTCTTGGAGGGTTGCCAAAACACTTCTACTTCTATCAAGACCTGGTTGATACTCCAGATAAAAAGAACTGGATGGGCCAAAATCAGGTGAGTTTTTCTCTTCTCGCAACTCTTCTATACCAATGGCATCCTTTGTAGCATTAAGTTGAAGACACCTTAGCCAATAAGGACAAGATTCTCCATCATGATCTATAGTTAGATGAAAAGAACACATTATTTCTTTTGGTGCGGGTTCAATCTGTAATCTGGGTTGTGAAGCTGTCAAAAGGGGAGTTTTTCTCGAAGGTTGATTATATTGTCTTCAACTAAGATCTTGGTAAGGAGATGAGTATGGAGAACTCACATTATTCTACTGCCTCTTGAGCATAGCCATATCATTCATTAACCTCTGCATCATAGGATCTGTCATAGTGGAGGAAGAAGAACTCCTTGAAGCCTGAACCTCTCGCTTCCATTTCCTTGTTGTTATGAAAGTATCTTCCAGCTGAATAGCCTGTGTCTAGGCAACTACCAAGTTAGCCACTCCATCTTTCAATAGATGAAAATTGATGTCAGGTGGGACAACATTTAAGAAAAAGATTTTCTTATTTTCGTCGCTTGGTGCAGAATTTACTAGTATTCTTTGTAAGATTCTATTAAACTTAGCCACAAACTCCCGCATGGGCTCATGCATCTCTTTCTTCATTTGGCTGAGTTGGAGCAATAGCGACATCTCATTATTTGGATATTTGAATCTTTCTTCAAAGGAAAGTCTCATGTCGTTCCAATTGGTAATTGATCCATTGGGTAAATGACTGAACTAGTTAGCAACAGTGTCGAACAAGGTTCTAACAAAGAGTCTAACTGCAATTTCTTGAGTAGGAACGCTTAACATGCCACAAGCGGTATGAAAGGCACTAAGGTGATCATCGGTGGTTACTCTTCTGTCTCCACTAAATTTGAGCAAAACCTGATTAGCACCTTTAGGTAAATCTTTGGGAGGGTTAGCTCCTAAATTTAGTGGGCCAATATTTTGACCCCAGGGTTGATTGGCAGCCATGTTAGGCAACTGAAAATTCAAAGGCTGAATATTAAGAACAATAGGCACCACGGTATCGGGTGTTACAATGGCTTGAAAAAGAGGCAGAACAACTGGGGTAGATGGAGGTGAGGATGGTCTACTAAAAGTTCAGGTTTTTTTCTTCTTGAAAGTGAAATCAAATTTGAAACTAAGGTTCTTTAGAGCTTCAAAATCTTCGTCAATCAATCCCTTTCTCCTATCACCTCTAGTGTATCTCCTTTCTGCAATTTTAAATATTTGGAGCAGGCCTCAATTTCTCACTAGGACTTGTGCAAGCCTATCTACTATGACTGCTTCATGAGCAACTGGTATACCCCTCAGTCGCTCAGCTATTTCTTATTCTTTCTCAAGTGCCTCTTGAACTTGATTAAACTGTTGGTTACTGTGTCTGAACCTCCACGCTACTTCAACTAGGCTTGAGATAATGTCTTCTTGTGTGTTTCCAAATCTTAGGTTAGGTTGAAGCACAGGGAACACATCATTGTGTGGCAACACCATCTTGCAACATTGTAATGAATGGAGAATTTGTTATCTTATACTGGACTCTCCCCAGTAGAGTCGCCAAAAATCTGTTGGCGAACAGATTTGTCTTCTCTTTTTTAAATGGGAATGGATAAAGACTCTATGTTTTTGAAGACAAATGATTCATCAATGGTTGGGTAGGCATAGGAAATTGCTTCCCTCTAAATTTCTAAGGTTTAGCTACCTTCTAAGATATTCAATGAATTACAGACATAAAAGTAAATCTATACACCTTTAACCAGAAAGTGTAGAGGGAACACTCAAATACTCTTGGGTATTGAGGTGAAATTATAGAATCAAATAATAATTGAAATAACCATGAAGCAAAAATAAATCAACTAACCACTCCTAAATCAGACAACTTACAAAATAACCTAAGAAAAGACAAGCTATAAAGAAACTGTAAATGACTGAATATAAACAACACATGCGCAGATTTAAATGTATCAATTCTCAAAGAAATCACATACATTCCAGATTTTGATTCAAAGATCTAAACCACACCATGCATCTATATATTCATATATTAATTGGATCAAAGTTTGATAAAAATCAGTCACCAGCTGTTTCAGAAAATCTAGAAAAGTCTATGCTAACTACTTACTCCAAAACAGAAACTATCTATTTTCTACCTTGATTTTCTAACCTTTTTTCTGTTCAGAGTTCTGTTATATATAGTTTTGCATCTGAGAGAGCCTCTAGAAAAACCCAGCCTCTCAAACATTAAGAGGAAAACCATTTAAAACCAATTACATAACTGATAAAAGTCGAGTTTCAAAGCACGTGTCACTTAAAACATAAATTAAGGGAAAAAGATGCCTCAAAGATCACTAACTCCCATCGGGGCCTTCTGATGTGGTGGTTTGCACGAGCTTCCAAGATCGAAACACATTTGTTAACTCTTGAGCTGGCTAGGAATGTAGATTCTTCAGGCCTGTCAGCTTTGCCCGAGTCGCATTCTTTTCCCACCTTAATTCCCTGATTCTCTCTGCTTGCTTCAACAACTGACCTCTGTTCAACAACAACATGGATTCCACATTCGCAATTCTGGCGAAGTCTTGAACTATCAGTGCCTCATTTTATTTGAGAGTGTTCATGGCATCTGTGAAGATCTTTACCATGGCATCTGCGTCTCTATTACCTCCGTCATTCTATAAAATACTTGAGGGGTTCACTATCTTGATATCTTTTAGAGCATCCACGTGCATATCCATCACTTCCTTTTCAATCGCTTTGGCTTGAGAGATTGCAGCTTTAAACATTGTGTTTTTCCATCCAAAGTTCTTCTTTAGAATAAACAGCATACAGGGGTCTACCAATTTCATTGGATTTTTAGCTAAGAATTGAATCACACCATAATTTTCTATTTCTTGAACCTATATGACAATTGCTGCACATTTAGCTTCTTCCATTTCCCAACTTGGAACTAAGGTTTGGACCTCACCAAGTAATGTTTCTCCATCGAGGCAAGTAGATATAAACTCACGGATGAAAGCACTACCTTCATTGATGACATTGTTTATCCAAGACTTCACAATCTCTACTAGAACTTTCCCCTGTTGAATTTGTTTCACTAGCTTTTGGCTTTCAACTAAATTTGGATCGAAATCCTGTGAAGACTGAGCTAGAGGCAGAACTCCATCATTAGCAAGCAAGGAAAGGAACTTAGCCATGGTGGAGACTAGCTATTTTAATTTATGTTTCTCTTTCCCATCTTTTTGCAACTACCCGAGCATATGATTGGCTGAGAACTTAAACAGGTGATCTCTAGAATCCTTGTTTAGAACACCAAGTTCCATTTTTGTGATCTCAAAGTCTTTGGCCTCTGGTTCTTGAATTCCTTCTTTTGGCTTGAAAGTGGCTATCTCTACAATCATCTTTCTAGTTGACAGATCAGTAGATAACCTAGCATCACTCTTCACTCTCTTTTCTTTGGGAGTTCAGGTAGCATACTTGGTAACAATCTCTTTTACAGGAAGTGAAATGGGTTTATAGCTCTTCCTCTTATTCACCGATTTAGTAAGCCAAGGAGGGACTGAACCAATGACAATCTGATTATCATGGGTTTTTGCAGGAGTATCCTCAACCTAAGGTACCTCTGTATTCATAATAGAAATTTCCTTCTCTTTTACTTGTTGATCCGGAGAGAATGAAATATCATCATCATTGATCTCAACATCTAGACAGTTGAGTCCTAAAGCTGCCATCTGAGAATGCTTCTCTGATCTCATTCTCGATCTCGATCTTGGTGTAGTCAGGTGCTTGCTGGAAATCACCTTTTTCTTGGGAGGCAAAATTTTACCTGTATTTGGAGCCATAGGAGATACATTAGATGAGGCATGCTTCATTTTCACTAGGGTTGGTTTTGCACTGTGCTTTTCAAGAGGGGGGGTCTCATCTCTCTCCTTCTTCTTTTCTGTTAACCAGCTTTCTATGACCCCAAAGATGATTTGGGCCCTAAGCTTTATATCATCTTCTTCTTTTCTGTTCCAATCTATGTCCGAGGGAACTTTCTCATTCACATTGTTAGCCTCTAAACCTGTGGTTTCAAAACAGTCTTCTTCCACATCTTTAATATCAAAATTCAATTGTAACATCCTGATCTATGGGATTACAAGCCTAGAATGATCTCGTTTCCAAATTGCCTCTTCATCACTGAGATCTTCCCATAGGTCTTCCAGGTGCAAACTGGGTTAAGGATAATTACTTAGACTTAAAACCTGCCTGGCGAAGCCCTTATTGTCAAAACCCCTTCTTAACTTATAAAATTGTAAGTGAAAGTTCAACAAATTGCTTCCAATTACTGAAGCATCCATCATATTATTACTGGTTAAATTACCAATTTTAACTGGGGACATGGAAGGCCATTTTTCTTCTGGTAGAGCATTTTTGATGACCACAAACAATTTCTTGCAAACTTCTGCCAAAATAAAATAGTCGAAAGCAAACCTCGGGAGCTTGAGAGGTTCATCATCAAAGCCTCCAATCCGAATGTAGGTGAAACATGGGAATTGGATATACAGGCTGCCATAAGTTTGAATTAGTTTCCATGCCTCCAATGAAACTCTTTGGTTTGGGACCCTTGCCAATTGTTGACACAGTTTGCCTAGGAAAACGTCATGAAATTTCCTGTAATTTTCTAAAATTTTATCTTTCCTTAACAAAGGACAGTAATCATAAATTAAAATATCTTCATTCCAAGGAACGTGTTGGATGGTGAAAAAATCTTGTGTGCACGCTAGGCAATATATCAAATAAGAAGACATAAAGAATTCCTTCCTAATGGCCTGAGGTTGTTTGAGTTGGTCTCTCAAGGAACCAGCAATGATTTCAGCCCAATCAATATGTTGACCCCGATCCAAGATAATTTCTATAAAATGAAACATCCACTCCTCATATAGAAGAACTTGTTCTGAACCTTTGATCTGGTGAAGTAACACTATCACATCATGAATAAGGGGTTTCATGTGGTCTTTAGTGAGCACTTTAGGCAAACAGGAACCGCCTTTGTAATTAGTTTGAGCCTACTTCCTAGCCACATGGCTCCGGTTTTTATCTTCATTTTCTTTGTACTAAGCTAGGGATTGAGTGTTAGTAATCATTAGTTTTCTTATTAATTAAATCATGTTGATTTAATTAATTAAGTTATTACTCTTTAGTGCTTAAGCTTTCTCTTAGGTGCATTAATAATTAATTCTTTTATTAATTATTAATGTACAACCTAGCTTTTTTAGGCTTTAGGGTTTTGTTCACCTTTATAGGTTGAACCTTGTAATTATTTTTTCATTAATTCAGATTATAATCTCGCTCTTACATTTTGAGCAACTTCTGAGTTCTTCTTTTTCCTCCTTCTGCTTCTCTCTTGTAACAGGTTATTTGCATGCAGGTTTTCTTGGCATTCTATGGATCTATATTTCTCAAATCCTACATGGTATTAGAGCCACACTGTTGCTGCCTAGTCTGGGGTTTGTGAAGTTGTGATTTGAGGGCAAAAACTATAGCTTTTTTGGGGTTTCTTCTTCACTCCGGAAGAGGCACTTTTTTCTGGAGCACTTTGAGCTAAAACGGACACCACCATCGCGCTCAGAAGGCCCAGGAGAGTTAATTTTCATATAATTTTTGCCATTTTTGGCCACAGTAGCCTCTGGGAAAATTTTTCTCTCTCCCAGGCCGTATGCCTCAAATTTTGAGATGAAAAATGTTCAAAAATAAAAATAAAAAATTAGAAATTTTATTTTTTTGGTTTTTTACAAAGTTTAAAAAAAAAAAAAATCTTTTTACAAACAAAAGAAAAGGTGCGTACCTTTTCAAAAGTACCCTCATGTGCAGCAAGGTACGCATATGCAAGAGTGATGTCAGCGGCCGCAGGTCACAGATCGTGATTAAATTTGACGTTCATGAAACTGTCACACAGTTTTGACACTTCTTCAAAAATGGCAGCCTTCAGTGTTTTGGCCATATCTTTTGTATACGGTGTCCGTTTTTGAAAAATGAAATATCATCGAAAAGCTCTTTCTGAGAGAGAGATGATGATGTTGGTTTTGTATGCATATTTGGGCGTTTGAGTACCTATTTTTAGTGTCAAAGTTGTAGCTTCTTTTTCCCTCCTCCTTGCACCAGGTTTTGATCTAAATGCAGTAAGGTCAGATTTCTCAATTTGTTTTTCATTTAGAAGAGTTATCATGGCTTTTTCTTCTCACCCTTCTGTTGTTAATTATAGAACGGGGTAATTATGAGTCATGGGCAATGGGTATACTTACACATTGTAGGTGGCTTAATATTTTGCCTTATTTGTATGATCTCATACATGAACCACCCACTTCAGAGGGAAAATTAGCATGGGATGTTATTTGAGATCACATAGTAGGACTTATAGTGTCTAGTGTTGATCATGAAACTGTGTTGGCTATATCGGGCATTGATTGTCCTCACCCACTTTGGACACATCTTTGGGAGATCTATGGAGACCCTAATCTCTCTCCATTCCCAGAGGATCATGCTTTAGATTGTCTCATACCCATTTCTTGGAGAGAGAATACACCCTTTGATCATGATACTTTAGAGGAGCTTGAGTATTTAGACACGCTTACATGTTCTAATGGATCAGAGGCTTGTCTCACAGTTCCCACTCTTCAGCCTAAGACTTCATTGGCATCTCCTGTTGCTCCTAATTCTGTGCAGCAAAAAATCATACATCTTCTAGACATAGATACTTTGGACTCTTATGTTGCAGACATATCTTTCTTGTTTGTTGAGTCTTATACTATAGATTTGGAGGATTATTTTGAGGACATTCATCTCCTCTACCTTG
>MU226531.1:5154085-5166322 GCA_018584345.1 Thuja plicata
TATGGTCTTGAGAGAGTCTCTTGAGCCATTTATTTTCTGTATTTTTCTATCTCTTTTTGGAGAGGGGTTTTTCCCACTGGGTTTTCTTCTTTGTCTCCGGTTTACAGAGATTTCCTTGTATTGGGTATATGATCAGGCCTTGTTGCCGGGACCCTTTTTCCTGCTTTCATAGTTGTGCTAGGTTAGCTTACCCCCTGCGCTTAGCTTAAGGGGGGTGTTAGAGTAATCATTAGTTTTCTTATTAATTAAATCATGTTGATTTAATTAATTAATTTATTACTCTATAGTGCTTAAGCTTTCTCTTAGGTGCATTAATAATTAATTCTTTTATTAATTATTAATGTACAACCTAGCTTTTTTAGGCTTTAGGGTTTTGTTCACCTTTATAGGTTGAACCTTGTAATTCTTTTTTCATTAATTTAGATTATAATTTCTCTCTTACATTTTGAGCAATTTCTGAGTTCTTCTTTTTCCTCCTTCTACTTCTCTCTTGTAACAGGTTATTTGCATGCAGGTTTTCTTGGCATTCTGTAGATTTGTATTTCTCAAATCCTACATTGAGTGGGCGTAAAATTGACAAAAGACTCTTTTGGGATTTTGAAAATAGCCATAATAGTCTCCCTATTGACAGGCATGAGGGTTTGGCCTTCCGCGTTCAAAATGCACTTGGATTTAATATCATATCTGTTAATGCATTGTTGAACTAATTCTGGGCATACAACTGATGGCGGGAAAGCTGTGGCTTCTAATAACCCACTCGACAGGAATTCTAGGCTATGTTCTTCAGCTGCACGGTTTGTGTAATTCATTGTCATTTTTTCTACTGGAACCCCTAGTAGGTCTGTTTCTGAGATAATAGGAGCTCTGCACTGCATATTTCTAACATTCCTGAAGAAATGCAAACTAGACTTCATCCTCTCTTCAGAAATAAAAGCCCAGATGACCCCCCTCCCATTTTGAATCAATATATTAAACAACAACAAGAAAAGAGAAAAGGCTTCAGGAGCTACCTATTTTACGCAGACTTGGAACAAATTCTTCTCCACAGCCGAGACTCCACATAAAAATAACAGGAAAGAAGAACTTACAGAGCTATTTATATTTTCAAAATAATGCCCGGAAAGATCGACTTTAATGAGCATAAGTCAGGAGCATTAAATTTTGATGATGCGAGCCGTAATGACTCAGCAATAAGGCATCCTTGGAATCCACCACCCTTAATATCATTATTAATCATACCCCAAATGATATCTTCTGCTCGTGCTAAAAATCTTATTAAATGCCACCCCAAATCTTATTGGAAGTTCGCCTCATGGCTCCTGTCAAATCAAAACTGCCCTTCTTAAAACTTAACCATTATTACGCTGCCAGGTCACATCATGGGTCCCATCAATTAATTTTTTTTACTTGATGACTCTGCCTGTAATCTATCTCTGAACCTCTTCGAACTACTTTGAACCGGAGTTCAAAGAGGTTCGAAGTGGTTCACCTCCATAAGGTAACATAAGCCGGGGCCCACCTGCATAAAATAGCCGTTAGAGGATAAAACATTCATTGAACCATTTTGAACTACTTTGAACCAGAGTTCAAAGAGGTTTGATGTGGTTCAAGTAAATATTGAGCCTTGTAAAGGATTGGTATGAGAACGGCTAAACTTGAACTTGACAAATTTGAAGGGGATATGCGCTTGAAGGGTTACCGCAAGGAGAGGCTTTCAAGGGAACACACTAAAGAGCTTTGAATTAAATAATTAACAAGGGTTTTGGACACTTTAACAAAGGAAACTCTAACTGACCCTAACAGGGTCATACTCCCCTCTCTTTCAATGAAGATGTTATGGTTTGGGGGAAACAACTGATCTATACGGTGGTTTCAGGATATGAACCTATGCAACATGTTGGTACTATCCCCATATGGGCCAAAGCCTAGTTTCCTGGTATTATCCCTAAGGTTAACATCTTTTTCTGGACATTGCTCCAAAATCGCATTTTGACTATGGATAACCTAACAAAGAGGGGGCAATTTATTCCTAATAGATGCATCCTGCGTAAGAATCAAAGTGAAAATGTGGACCACTTATTTATCCACTGTGCTTTCACTAGGAAAATATGGCATCATTTCCTATCTTTTTTTGAGACATCCTAGTGTTTCCCTAATACTACTCTTGAGCTCTTTAACCAATGGAATCAGGGGGGAGTGGTCATCATCTTTGGTCTTGGGCTATGCCACACATTTGCTAGGGGCTGTGGAAGGAGAAAAATAATAGGATCTTTAGGGAAAAGGCAACCCCAGCTAAGTATGTTGCCCAAAAAATTTCAAATGCCCTTATGGAAAACTATACTAATTGCAAAGGCATCAGCCCAATTTATAAAAATGGACCCAATAACACCAATAAAAGGTTGGGGTGCAGATGGAAATTACCGCTGGAAGGGTGGTTAAAAGATAATTTTGATGGGGCTGCAAAGGGCAACCCAGGGATGGCTGGCATGGGAGGAATAATAAGGAACTCTCATGGTAAAGGTATTGCTGCTATTTTGGCCCCCTTGGGTTCACAAACCAACCATTATACTGAGGCGAGTGCGGCACATCACACCCTTAGGCTTGCCCAGGAAATGGGAATCAAGAATTTATGGTTAGAAGGGGATTCAAAGAATATAATATATTGCCTAAATGAAAAGATTGGGCCTTCGTGGACCATTGAGAACATAATAGGGGAGTGTAGACAAATCCTCAATACTTTTGATCAAGTCCATGTGGCACATGATTATCGGGAAGCCAACCAGGTGGCGAACAGGATGGCAAATATGGGAGTCAAGAATGAGGGAGTGAAGAAATGGTATGACGGGAATAATTTACCATCGGAAATTTTAAACACCATTGAGAGTGATCGAGTTCTGAGCAGACTCAAAGTTATGAAAGGTTAATTATGAAGAGTTATGATAGATGGAGGAAGAATCCCCGTATGATGTGCAAGTATGTGAGATGCGATGGGATTATCAGTTTTAGGCCTCGTCGGCACACTTGGAGGCATAAAATTAATTATAGCATTCATGAGGCAAAAAGAAGTCTCTCGAAACATCAACTCAATTTCACTAAGAAACAGAGGGCTCTTAGTGAGAAACACACTAGAAACAGAGGAAATAGGGAAATTGCAGAAATGGTGGGAGAAAGGCACAGGAGAGAGCCAGAGAAGGAAACAGAAAAATGGCGCCAGAGATCCAAGGTTTGGGAGATTTTGAATAAGGGCAAAGTGACTACTTACATTGAACACCTTCATGGGCGGAGGCCCTCGATTATGAAGATGATGGTCAATAGCTAGAATGAAGGGAAGGTGAAAATTGATGGGGTTACTTTCATGGTGACGGAGGAAATCATGTTGGCAGTGATTGGCATTCCCATCATTGGGAAGAAATTTTATAGGGATTGGAAGATTTCCAGCCAAGCTTTGATGAATTTCGTTAAAAATGAGGCAGAAAAGTGTGCTCTAGTAAAGAAGGGTACCTTTTACCACCCAAGCTCTATCAAGCCTCTATGGAGATTTGTGTTGAGGGCAATTATCAAATTCATCTCTCTGGATACGAGATTCGACCGCATCAACACTCACCATTTCGTGCTTCTCAACCACTTCAGGTATGGGCAAAGATATCCATCCCTTTCTTCCTTTGTTCATCCATCAATGAAAACATTAATGACTATAAGGAGAAACACATTAGCAACCCAGCTTTCCATGAGGGTTTATTACTGTTAATTTATGAGTACTTCAAAGCTCGCACTCTGGGGAAGGAAATTAAATGCATGGAGGAAGGAAATTTTGAGGAGGGCTCGGAGGAGGATTACGTCCCCTCTGATATCGAGGATAGTCGAGATATGCACTCGAAGACTGAGGAGGAAGAACCTCTTCAGACGAAGAAGGGAAGAAAAGAGTCAACTTGGAGGCAATAAAACATCACATTGAGATCTCCTCAGATAGGGAGTACAATGAAAATGAGGAAGGAATGGAAATGGGGAATGAGAGTTCAGGAGAAGAGAGAAATACGAAACAAGGTGGGAAGAAGGGGAACATGGATATAAAGAGGAAGATTATAATCAAAATGCCAGCTTAGAATGAGGAGGCAAGCTTGGGGAAGAGGGTTACGAGATTTATAAAAGGGAATCAGATAAAGGTGGAAACCTAGGAGGAGAGGCAGGATAGCCAGAAAAAAACACAAGAGGAGAGAGAAGAGGAAGAGGAGAGTCAGGGGAAGGGGAATGAGGAGGATGTTTAGAGCCATGGTTTCATGGAGTATGGAGAAGACCATTACACCTACAGCATTACAGGCAAAAATAAGAAGGTTGTCTAGAGGAATTTTGACACAGTCTCTGCAAAAATGGGGATAAAGCGTGAAATGGTTAGGACTTTGGTTAAGGAAAACAAGGAGGGCAGAAGTCAGATGGAAGAGCTTATTGATCCTACTCTAGTGATTTTTAGTGACAATGCAAGGGAGGATCCCCAAATGGATGTGTTGAACAATGTAAAAAATAGTGCTATTGACAGCTACAAATCAACAAAATGGACCTACTATGAAATCTATGAGCTGAAGTAAAGAATGGACAGGATGGAGAAAGAAAAAATAATTAACAACAACAAGAATATTGCAGAGGACAGGGAGCTGGATAGCAGAGTGACTGAACTGAAGCATAGGGTTGAAGGCATTGAAGCCTCAATGGTTAAAATTACAGAGCAAAGCTACAATATACTTAAGGCTTTAAATGATAATATAAAGATGATCATCGACAAAATTGAAGAACAAAGAGGAAATAAGGAGGAGCGGCCGCTGAATAGTGACAGGGAGAAGATTCTAGAAGATGGAAATAAGAAGAGGACTAGAGAGGATGCCAAGCATATGGAAAACCAGGAAGCTAACAAAGAGCTGGCCAACCTAAGAGAAGCAACGGGTAGAATGACCGAGCTGGAGATACAGGCTACTGAGATTCTCAGAGATATTGCCTGATTCGCACCCTGGGTTCTTTGTTCCTGGTCTTTTTGGGTTTTTGTCCCTGGCTTTCTATTTTTTTCTGGGACTGTTATGTTAGGTTTGCCTATTTTTTATTGGTTGTTAATTAACGTTTATATGCTCTAGACTACTTTACTTAATTCTGTAGGGTTCCAGGAACCCATCAAAACCTGTTTTCCTTAATCAAAAACAACAATGGTGAATGAGAGATCTAAACCATCAAGGTCAAGGCTCAATAAGGGGACTTTGCAGATAGCTATTTTAAATAAGTAGGGGGTTCCATGAAGCAAAAAAGAAATTTTTACGATTAACTAGAATTTGTGTGGAATAATAGAAATCAGTATATTTTAGTTTGAATATTTTAAACAAGTGCATTTGGAGTGGGGCTAGAAATTGTCTTGGCTAGCTTGAGATATTTTTTTCTAGCATTTTCCAATTGCCCATAGTTTTAAAATTCTCACCAATTAATTATTTGATTATTCTATATTTTTATACTTTATTGAACTAAACATGAATAATATTAAAATTCATAATCAACCATGAGCTTTCATAAATTTTGAAGCTTAACATGATAATGAAATTACTTTGTCAACTTCAATTGTTTCTCACCAAATCATTTAATGGTTTTAAGATGACGAGCCTCATAAGATTCTCTATTAAAATAATTTTTAATAAGAAACTAAATTTTATTGTGTAAGATTAATCTAATTTTAACTTTTAACAATGATCTTAAATCTACCTCAAAATTTCTCATAATACTTATGATCCAAGAGTGCTCTCACCTAAACCATAATAATATTCATAATATTTACTTAAATAATGTTCAACATTAACTTCCAAATTTAAAATAGATCATGATAGCCCTTACCTAATCCTCTCTATTAAAAATGATCTTGCCCCAATCTAAATGGCTTGAAAATATACAATAAAATACTAGTTATTGACTCAGACTACCAATATTGAATTGATATTGGACCATATCATCATACCTTAGCATAATAATAGCATAAAAATAGAAGATAATAAAAATAAAAATATATTATTAGACCCATTCAATTGTAGGCCCCTCCTCTACTTGAAGAACCAATAAGTCTTCTATCATAGTTATAACTAGAAATCGCACCTTAGTGTGCAATGGGAACATTGTAGAGTTATGGAAAAGTCATTTAAGTATTTGTCTCACATTTTTCACTCCTTTTCCTCCTCTCTAGATCTTCTTATCTTTGTATCAGTATATCTCACCATCTATATATCTTTATAACTTTCCTCTCTATCTCTCCCTCTCTATGTCTCCCTCTGTATCTCCCTAGATCTCTTTCTATCTTTACCTCTTGATCTATCTCTAACTCTCTATCTGTTTGTCCCCATCCTCCCACTTTATATTCATCTATATCTCTGTCCAACCATCTCTCTCCATCACCCCCTTCCTATACCTTTTAATATTTACATCTCTATATTTCTTCTCCCATCTTTCTATCACTCTCTATGCCTATATATCTTCCCCTTTCTGCCTCTCTCTATTAATTTCTACTTATATCTTTATCTTTATATTTCTCCCTCTCATTCTCTATTTTGTATATATTTACATCTTCCATATGCAGTCTCCTCCCCTCTCTCTCCTCTCCATGTCCCTCTTCCTCTATCTATTTTTCTCCATCCTCCCACTTTATATTCATCTATATCTTTATCCAACCATCTCTCTTCATCACCCCCTTCTTATACCTTTTAATCTTTACATCTCTATATTTCTTCTCCCATCTCTCCCTCTATATGTATCTCTATCTTGTTATCTCTCTAGCACTCTATATGTCTATTAATTTCCTAGCATGTAATGTACTATGTGTCTATGAGAGGGAAAACATCTCTCTCTCTCTCTCTCTCTCTCTCTCTCTCTCTCTCTCTCTCTCTCTCTCTCACACACACACACACACACACACACACACCCATTGCACACAAAGTATATAAAACGACATGAAACCAAAAAAAGTTATTTTTATTATTTGATATAGAAGTCTGAGCTTACTTACTCAAATAGAAAATTATTAGTTTTGTGTATATATTAATATGTTCAATTGTAGGTATTATTCTATTCTTAATTGTTTGATAATTTAGCTATAATAGTAAGTTTACAGTTCTTTATTGATACATTTTTATAGTTTTAGAAATCTATAGATTATAAAAATGCATAAAAGTGAGCTTATATTTTTATATCTAAACAATAGAAAATATATTTATATTTAGATATATGCGAATGAAAGTATATTTATATTTATTTGTCTAGAAAATTATATATATATATATATATATATTCATTTATTTACATAAATTTATAATTAAATTTTAAAATACTTATTATAAACCTACAAGTATTTATAATTACATTTGTAAATGTCTAAATACTTATAATTTATAAAACACACTTTCCTACTTATAATATTATAAATATAAAAATATTAATAATATTTTTACGAGAGAAAATTCATGAGGGTTTCATGACTACATTTTTTCGATGACTGCGATGATAGGCGCTGACAACCCCAACTTGGTCTTCGACACTGGAGGTACCTTTGGCGGTAACTACCAAACTAGCGGTGACATCTCCCAATCCAACATGGCAGATCTTAATGGCAGACAGGACGGCTCCTCTGACAATCGCTTTACTCCGGCGCCAGGTGTGTTCGTTCCATCCTCCTCTCCCTATAATGGCATTAACTCTATTAACTACACTGCAAATCCCGTACCCAACGCTTCTCCCTCGGCTCTGCCGAGGGAAGATATTAACAGTAAACCTCTTAAAAACCCTCTGCACTCCTCTCCTCCTTCCGGCCGCCCTAAAACATTTTCAGAAGTTGTAGCTACCGCAAGGATTACTCTTAACTCGGAGGCGAGGTTTACCGCTAACGATGGAACCCATCAAGCCGGTAAGAACCCTGGGAGCTCCGAGGTTTTCTCTGTTTCAACTAATTCTGAGATGCTTGCTGAAATTCTTGAGGAAAAATCTAGGTTAAAAAGCACGGCAATTTTCTTTTCAGCTGTTGAAATAGATAAAGTCCCTCCTCGAAAATTTCTTGATGATTGGTTTCATAATTACTGGAATCTTAAACTAGGGTTGAATATATCGTTCTGTCGGCAGATTCAAAAAGGTTTGTTTGTCATTTTTTTTGTTAACCATGAGGCTCAAATAGAGGTGTTAAAAAAATAGTATTGGGCTATTGTCTCGACATCCTTTAGGGCTATAGCTTGGACCCCAGAGGCAAATTACGAAGAAGTCCTAGCCCTATCGGCCCCTCGCTGGATTTTGGTAAAACACATGCCCCCGTTTCTGTGGCGGTTCATCCCCCAACTTTTGCAACCCCTGGGAAAGGTCATCCGAATGGATGACACTGTTCGTTTCGTCCCACATATGGACGCCCGTGTCCTCCTAGCTCTTAAGCCTGGTCTGGAAATCCCACCTAATCTCAACATTAACATCGAGAAATCTAAATTCTGTTGTCCTATTGTGGTCCTTGGTGGACTCAATGCTTGTTTTCTGTGTCGACAAGAAGGACACCAACGGAAGGATTGCCCTATTATTCAAAAGAAAACACTCCCAAAAAAAATCAGAACCCTCAATGGTGGTTGAAACGGTTAATCACATGGTTAACTTCACCTCGGCTAACACATCTCTTGCTACCCCCATCCCTAACAATCCCACCCCTGATACATTGCATTCCACCCCTACTGACTGTCTTAAAACCTTACCCGCGGATGGTTTTCAAAATGTGACTAAAATCTCCAACAAGCGTAGGAGGGAATCTAATAAAAATCCCGCATCCATCCAAAGCCACCCCACCCCTGCTACGGCTAACAGATTTGCCCCCATTGAAATTGCTTCTCCGCTCTCTCAACCTTCCCCATCTGCAGATCTCACTATCTCAGAGCAGCCTGCTTCCATCACCCCGTGTAGTACCCTTAATGAAATCAGCGATGATTATAGTATAGCGGTTATTCCTGCCCTGCCAAACACATCTAAGGAAATATGCCCTACCTTGACTAAAACTATAGAACTCGATAGTACCTCTGATTGTGAAGATGAATTTAGAACTGGGCTCCCATTTTCTAAACGAAGAGGGAGACCCCCAGGTTCCAAAAACAAAAGTACTAATAAAACTGATGAAGGAATCTCTGCTGTTGTGATGATTCCGAATATGGACTCATCTGAACTGCACATCTCTCACCAAAAATTTTCCTCATGAAATGTGTCTCCTGGAATGTGCGGGGATTAGAGTCCCCCGATAGGAAATATGTCGTTAAGAACTTCCTTCAATCTTGTCATAATCTATATTTCCTTATGTTACAAGAAGTTAAGGCTACTGGTTTCATTCTTGATGCCAATTTAAACTTTCTTTGGAGAAATGCGATAAAAATTTACATCGACCACCAGAAAGGCAAAGGGGGTGTTGCTTTACTTATTAATCCTAAATTGGAAAGATTTATAACTAACCATGGGATCTCCCCATGTAACAGAGTGGTCTGGGTCACTCTCAGCTACAATAACTATGAATTTGGCATTTGCTCTATTTATGCTTCGAATGATCCTAAAGAAAGAAGTTCACTTTGGGAATGGATGATTTCCCTCCCCTGCATTCCTTGGGTCATTGCTGGAGATTTCAACATGGTTGAGCACCAGGACGACAAAGGTGGGGGCCTCCCTTTTGCTTGGAAAGATATGGAAAAATCACATTGGTTTAAGATGAAAAACTCTCTGCAACTTTATGACCCTCTTGCTGGCAATAAAAACAATAATCCCGGGCCTTGGTATACTTGGTGCAATCATCAGTAGGGGAATGATAGAATTTACTCCCGTCTTGACCGCTTTTATGCCAACAGAAATCTTTTCTCCTTTCTCCCTAATGATCTTGGTAATTTCATTCTTGTTACTCCCTCCACTCTGTTGGATCATCACCCCATCTCTGCATCTTTTACTTTCAACAGGGCCCCGATCAGACCCAACACTGCTAATTCCAAATTTCTGCTTAATGTTAGCCTTCTTATAGACACTGATCTTCTTGCTGCCATCCACATTATTAACATCATTAATAAGTCCAATTTTCCGAAGGAGCTTAAGAGGGACATTTGGAATAGGAACATCCCTGCCTGGCAAAATCTGCTTAAGACCATTGGTCAAAAGAAAGCAAAGGATTTCCGATTCACTGAGAAAGCTCTCTCGGATGAACTAACTAAGGTAGAATTGAATAACCAAATTAATATCACTGACCTTAACTGTACTTCTCAGGTTATGAAAGCTAAAAACGCCCTCAGAAAACACCTTGTGACTAAAACCAGAGGTGCTAAGGTTAGATCACGGACACACTGGCTCCAATATGGTGATCGTGGTTCCAAGTTATTTTTCAATCTTATCAAACAAAAACATTATAATGAAAATATTGAAAAGATTATTCATGAGAACCAAGAAATTTCGGACATTGGTATGATCAAGAACACTTTTGCTCAATTTTACCATAAGCTCTTCTCTTCTGAAGATACGGGGGAAGCTGCCTACCTCAAAGCTCAATGCAGAATTCTTATCCCTAAGGTGGTATCCTCTGAAGATGCACTTTGTCTTGTAGAGGATATCACTTTAGAGGATATCAACAATGCCATTAATTCCCTCAAAAATGATAAAACTCCTGGCCCTGATGGCCTCCCCATTGAATTCTACAAAGCTAATCAACAATGGATTGCCAAAGACCTCCTCGAAATCTACAATGAAGCTTTGGCCCAGGGATCTCTTGGTTCATCTATCAACAAAGGCATTATTAAACTTATCCCCAAGGATGGGGATAAAGCTCTTATCAAAAATTGAAGACCGATTACACTACTTAATGTTTCCTATAAGATCTTTGCCAAGATTCTGGGCACTAGACTTGCTGGAATACTTCCTAAATTCATATGCTCTACCCAAACTGGTTTTATTAAAGGTAGGTACATCTTAGAAAATGTCCTCACTAGCTGGGAAGCCATGAACTGGGCTTCTCAATCCAGTCAGAACTTGGGCATGTTACTCCTTGACTTCGAAAAAGCATACGACAGGATTGAATGGAGATTCATTCACATGATGCTCGAAGCTTTTGGCTTTCCTCCCTTCTTCTGCAAAGCTGTCAGTATGCTTCTCCAGGATGCTTGTGCCCAAATTGACATTAATGGCTCCCTGTCTAATACCTTTCCCTTGGGAAGGTCCATACGACAAGGCTGCTCTTTGGCCCCTGCTCTCTTTGCCATTGCTTCTGATGCTCTTTTTTATCTACTTAGAGATAATACACTTTCCCCTACTGTCCAAGGCATATCTCTCCCCAACAATGAGGATCTCATCAACAGCCAATTTGCTGATGACACGGCCATTTTCTTTAAAAATACTGCTGATAACTTTGAAAATCTGCAATCCAAGCTAAAGATATTCTGTAAAATTTCTGGAGCCAAGATTTCACATTCTAAATCCATCTGTCTGGGATGGAATGAACACCCCCCTGACTGGTTTAAAAATTATGAATTCCAATGGGGAGGTCCCCAAAAGATTGTGAGGTATCTTGGCATCCCCTTTGCCATAAATCCCTCACTGAAAGATATGTGGGTTTGGGTCAAAGGTAAGATCACTAAAAAATTGAATATGTGGCATAATCGTGCTATCTCCTTTGCTGGTAGACTTCAGGTTTGCCAGAAAATCCTTTCTTCTTACAACATTTATTACTCCTCTGTGTGGATGTTTAGTAATTACCAAATTTTTGAGATTCAGAAGGTTGTTAGAGATTTTTTATGGTCTGATGGTCAAGGAAAAAAAAAAATGCACTCTATTCAGTGGAAATGGTGTTGTACTGATAAACTTACTGGAGGCCTGGGACTGAAAGACCTTAGAATTCAGGGTATATCTCTGGCCGCCAAATGGATCTTTCACTCCATGAATGGAGATGCCCCATGGAAGATTCTTGTTAGGAATAATATTGAGAGAGGATTTCCTACTAAGGCTAAATTCTGGAAAAATATGCCCTTTAATGATTTAGTCATTGGTAACTTCCCCATCTTAGTTCAAGGGTCAAAAATTTTTAAATCTATCTGGAAAGCCTGGAATATTGTTAGACCATTTATTGTTAACAAGGACTTTCATGATGACACTCAAATTTATGGTGAAAGGTCCATCTGGTGGAACCTTAAACTTTCAGGGAAACCCCTTGCTCTTCTACAGGGATGTTCTGCCAAACATTGGGCC